>JAAWVA010000195.1:0-30764 GCA_015227895.2 Colaptes auratus
ACACAGTCTCAAGCTGTGCCAGGGTGATTAGGACTGGAATGTTAGGAAGAAATTCTTCACAGAGAAGTGATTGGCCATTGGAATGTGCTGCCCATGGATGTGTGGATCACCATCACTGGAAGTGTTCAGGAGGAGACTTTGATGGGGTGCTTGGTTGCATGGTTTAGTTGATTGAGGTGGTGTTGGATGATGGTGGACGCAATGATCTTGAAGGTCTCTTCCAACTGGTCTATTCTATTCTATTCTATTCTATTCTATTCTATTCTATTCTATTCTATTCTCTGAGCTGTTAGAAAAGGAAAAGGGATTTTCTTTTATATGTTGCATGGTGGGTTTAGTTTTAGTTTAGTTTAGTTTAGTTTAGTTTCGTTTCGTTTTGTTTCGTTTAGTTTCGTTTAGTTTGGTTTATTTTGTATTGTTTTGTTGTATTTTGTTGTATTTTATTCCATCACATTTTACAAAATATTCACTGTTTACTTGGCCCTTGAGTAAACTTTGGATATCTTTTGATAATTTAGTAACCATATGGCAACACACAGCCGTACTGTTTGTGTCTAAAGAATCTAATATCTCACAGTTCACATCTGGTAGGTACGAGATGCAAAAGATAGAAATGTAAAAGCACTCCAAATTACTGAGAGAATTTCCCCCCCCTCTTTCACAGTAAGAAACATCAAAGGTAAACATCTTGTAACAGAGCACTTTTGGTGTAAACAATACAGTAAGTGAGATTGCCCATCAATTCTAGGTGTTGTGTAAGTTAGTTTAAGGAAATCAACATGAGGCAGGAAAGACTAAATGAAGCTGGAGAGAGTCTAAACAGTTATGACCTGTAGAGTTAGTACCATGTAAAAACATGTAAATATGCAAATTTGTATTTTTCAGTAGTTTTGATTCAAATTGTTCATTTGTAATTCTGCCTAGGAATTTGGCTTCTATGGCTAATGCATTGGTTTATATTTCACACTTAAAATTTTGCTTGTTTATAATAACTGATGTGAAGGGAAGCAGGGTTATTTTTCCTTGTTCGTATTCTACAGAACAGAATGAGAGATCAGTTTGGGGGAAAGCAATGCAAATTTAAATCTCAAATAGCCATAAAGGGATAGCAGAGTGTATTAGCATGTATGTCAGTATGGTTGTCTCTCACACTGAATGAGAATCATCATGGCATATTAGTGACTTCCTTAATCTGAGTAACAACTTTCGTTCATCAGCAAACTGCCAAATCCAGTTAGCAGATTTTTAATGAACTGTTTCTTATTCTGGCGCATTATATGTTCAACGTCCCTGGAGGTGTTCAAGAGGGGATGGGTATGGCACTTGGTGCTATGAGCCATAGTCATGAGGGACTGGGTGACAGGTTGGACTGGTGATCTTTGTGGTCTTTTCCAACCTTATTGATTATGATTTCTACAGGAGCAACTCAGAAACCCTGGAAACCACCTTAAAAGAGATTTAGCTCATTCTTTTCTTCTGCAAGGTAGAACTATGTAGTGTTTATGGGTCCATTACCACAGGGTTCATCAATGTTTTTACTCTTTGGCACAAACAAGCAAAAATTGATTCAAACTACTGAAAAATACAAATTTGCATATTTACATGTTTTTTACATGGCACTAACTCTAAGGTCATAACTGTTTAGATTCTCTCCAGCTTCATTTAATCTTTCCTGCCTCATGTTGATTTCCTTAAATTAACTTACACAAGACCTAGAAGTGATGGGCAATCTCACTTACTGTATTGTTTACACCAAATTGCTCTTGTTTACAAGATGTTTACCTTTGATGTTTCTTACTGTGAAAGAGGGGGGGGAAATTCTCTCAGTAATTTGGAGAGCTTTTACATTCTATCTTTTGCATCTCGTACCTACCAGATGTGAACTGTGAGATATTAGATTCTTTACACCAACAGTACGGCTGTGTGTTGTCATATGGTTACTAAATTATCAAAAGATATCCAAAGTTTACTCAAGGGCGCCAAGTAAACAGTGAATATTTTGTAAAATGTGATGGAATAAAATACAACAAATACAACAAAACATACAAAATAAACCAAACTAAACAAACTAAATGAAACTAAACGAAACGAAACGAAACGAAACGAAACTAAACTAACTAAACTAAACCCACCATGCAACATATAAAAAGAAAATCCCTTTTCCTTTTCTAACAGCTCATTCTAATAGAATAGAATAGATTTTTATTTACCAGCATTTTATTTTAGAACATTAAAAGTAGCCAAATTAACAAACTGTAGTTCAACTGAGTAGTCAGATGCCGCAAAAATTCAATAGCGAAGTGTTCTGTGGTGTTGGCTCTAATGTTTTGTGCCATTGGGTCTCAAAATATTTTTAAAAAGAATAGTCCTGAGATCTAATTGAATGAAAACTGCACATAATTACAGAACAACTCTAAGTCTAATTCTTAAACTGTAGTAATTGATCCTACAGTGAGATTTATTCCGTAATCATAGAAGGCAATGGCATTTACAACCAAATAAATTAAAGTAATGAAGAGGAAAATTGTATTCTGTGTAACATTTAGTTCATTATAGGCTTAAACAACTATGCCAATCCATGTTCATCAATATAAGTTATGATGCTCACAGACATAATTAAATAAAAATGTTATCACCAAGAAACTGTTCATGTTACACAAGCATAAAAAATGTTTTGTTACATTCTAAGAGGTCTGTGTGTTGTTGGGTTTTTTTTTAAGGGTTTTATTGGCAGTGCTCAAGAATATGATTACTACACATAGTACAGATTTTTTTTGTGGTTTGTTGTTTTTGTTGTGCTTTTGATTTGCTTGTTTGCTTTATTCCATAACAAAATTATAATAAATAATAAACAAAATTATAGCCTTTTCTGCACTCTGCTGCTGGATCTTACCCCCTACTGTGTGATGCTTCATTCCAACGTGATGACATTCAACAATCCAAGTGCCATGTGCTGCACTTTGGCCACAACAACCCCATGCAGTGCTACAGGCTGGGGTCAGAGTGGCTGGAGAGCTGTGCCAACACAGAAGGGGACCTGGGGGTGCTGATTGACAGCCACCTAAACATGAGCAGCAGTGTGCCCAGGTGGACAAGAAGGGCAATGACATCCTGGCATGCATCAAGTATGGTGTGGCCAGCAGGAGCAGGAGTTCATTGTGACCCTGTACTCTGCACTGGTTAAGCCACACCTTGAGTCCTGTGTCCAGTTTCTGGGCCCCTCAGTTTAAGGACATTGAGACTCTTGAAGGTGTCCAGAGAAGGGCAACAAGGCTGGGGAGAGGCCTCGAGCACAGGCCTTATGAGGAGAGGCTGAGGGAACTGGGGTTGTTTAGCCTGGAGAAGAGGAGGCCAGGGGAGACCTCATTGCTCTCTACAACTACCTGAAAGGTGGTTGTAGCCAGGAAGAGGTTGGCCTCTTCTCTCTAGTAGGCAGCACCAGAACAAGAGACACAGTCTCAAGCTGCACTAGGGGAAGTTTAGGCTCGAGGTGAGGAGAAAGTTTTCCCAGAGAGAGTTGTTAGTCATTGGAATGTGCTGCCCAGGGAGGTGGTGGAGTCACCATCCCTGGAGGTGTACAAGACGGGATTTACATGGCACTTGGTGCCATGGTCTAGGTCATGAGGTGTTGGGTAACAGGTTGGACTTGATGATCTTTGAGGTTTCTTTCAATCTTATTGATGCTATGATTCTCTGATTATTTGTTCAGTTAAAGTCTCACTGCAGTTCATTAAAATACACCCTAATTCCACTTTTTTTTTTTTTTTAGCATAAAAATTGAGGATATTAGATGAACTTAAAGTTAGTAATTTGCTTTAAATCATAACTAGCGTGGAGGACCACATTGAAGCAAGTTTTTTTGCACTAAAGGAAGTGATGACAACATCTGTGTTGTATCTTTGGGGGCTGGTCTCTTCTCCCAGGCAACCAATACCAGAACAAGAGGACACAGTCTCAGGCTGCACCAGGGAGGTTTAGGCTGGATGTTAGAAAGAAGTTCTACACAGAGAGAGTGATTGCCCATTGGAATGGGCTGCCGGGGAGGTGGTGGAGTCACCATGATTGGAGGTGTTTAGGAAGAGACTTGATGGCGGCTTGGCTGCATGTTTTAGTTGATTAGGTGGTGTTGGATGATGGGTTGGATGTGATGATCTTGAAGTCTCTTCCAACCTGGTCTATAATTTCTATTCTATTCTATTCTATTCTATTCTATTCTATTCTATTCTATTCTATTCTATTCTATTCTATTCAAATTTGGTTTTGTCAGAGTTTAACTGAAGTGTTTCAGGATAAGTAACCCTCATATAGCCATGTTCCTTAGTTATGAGTGAGCATGAAACTAAGATGAACTCTATATTTTCGTCCCGTTCATTAGCTATGGGTTTCAGGTTAATACAGTTCCTGCTTCTCTTCACTCAGTTCCAACTATTTGAACGCTATTATATAAATCAGTATGATATTTGAATTAGATCATTTTAAAAGCAACAGTGGTCACTTAACTCCTTCATATTTGATTTCCTAATCAAAGTATCACTAGAAAAATCAATCACTAGAAAAGTCAGGGAGCAGTATAATGCCTGGAAATCCATGAGGAATTAGTTTGGGACCTGCTGAGCCACTTGGATACTCACGAGTCCATGAGACCAGATAGGATCCATCCTAAGGTGCTGAGAGAGCTGGCAGATGAGCTGCCAAGCCACTCTCCATCGTTTTCCTCCAGTCCTCTGCTCACGGTGAGGTCCAGATGACTGGAAAACTGGCCAATGTGTTCCCCCATCCACAAGAAGGGTTGGATGGAGGAACCCGGAAACTCCAGGCCGGCAGCCTGACCTCAGTGCCAGGGAAAATGATGGAGCAGATTATCCTGGCGGCAATAACTCGCACCTGCAGGATGGCCAAGGCTCAGGTCCAGCCAACATGGATTTTAGAAGGGCAGGTCCTGCCTCTCCAACCTGATCTCCTTCTATGATCAGGTGACCCGCCTGGTGGATGTGGGGAGCCTGTGGATGTGGTCTACCTGGACTTCAGCACGGCCTTTGACACCATCCCCCACAGCAAATTGCTGGCCAAGACGTCAGATCAAGGCTTGGACAGCAACACTCTGTGCTGGGTTAGGAACTGGGTGGAGGGCTGAGCCCAGATAGTGGTGGTCAATGGTGCCACATCCAGCTGGAGGCCAGACACCCATGGCATCCCCCAGGGATCAGTGCTGGGCCCCATCCTGTTATGCTGACCCAATTGTACCTGGCCTAATCTCTACTATCTCCGTGATCAGGTGAACTTTATTTCAGCTTTCCACCACTGGAAACCAAACCGTTTCTAATTTGAGAAATAACCTGTTTCTCTGGTGTCTATCTACCAGCTGTCTCATACAAATGTAGTGCATGTGTAACCTTATTAAAAACAGGATCTGCAGTAGATTTAAAGATAAATAAATCTGCTGCTTAAAGTCTTTCAACACAGAAGATGACAAGAATTTCTCCTTTGAAGCCTTGCCATTAATTGCTTACAATTTCTTAAAGTTGTGTCAAATTTCCTGGGTTTGGATTGCAGTGTCAAATGATATAGTTTAATCAATTTAAATAAGCCTTTTAGCAACAAATTGCAAACAGGTTGACCTCTTGTCAGCTTAATTTCATTCCAGAGAGAATTCACTGAATCATAAACTCTGAATAGCAAGGATTGTAATAGATCTGTTCTTGTATATAGGCATGACTATAATTACTCTTTAAATAATGACAAACTAAAATAGCAAGTTAGCACACTTCTCCAGTAAAAAGGGAACCTGTCTTCTCTGTACATACTGGTGCTGAACAAATAAACACTGAAAAAGTCCTGAATATGACTTGCCCCCGCAGGAATCTGTATGTGGCAGCATCTTGTTGGGTTACTCTGTATTTCCTTCCTGCTGCCCATAGTGCTGAGTAGCTTCCCATCAGACAAAAGGATAACACTAGCACAAAAACTCTGGTTCTCTGTTCCTTTTCTGTTGTGTATCATTACATTTACTCTTAATTGAGATGACCAGCATGAGCGATCTCACTGCAGTGATGCTGATGGCTTCTTGTAGTTTCAATAAAGATGTGGGAAGAAACATCATGTCAGAAAAGGCAATAGCTAAAGACGTGACTACTCATCCTCAATCTTTTATAGGAAAGCTACAGAAAAAGAGTCCACACAGAATAACAGAATGGATGAGGATGGAAGAGGCTTCTGGAAGTCATGTGGCTCAATATGCTTGCTCAAGTGGGGCCACCTGCAGCCAGTTGCAAAGATCATGTCCTGATAGCTTTGGAATACCTTCAAACATGGAGATGTCACAACCTCTTTGAGCACCCTGTTCAGTGCTCAGACACCACATCAGTAAAAATGTTTCCCAATGTTCAGATGGATCCTCGCATGTTTCAGTGTGTACACATTGTCTCACCCTGCGCTTGGCTCTACTGAAAAGAGCCTGGCCCTGTTCTCTTTTTACCCCTCCTTCAGGTATGCATTGATGAGATACTGCATTAAGTCTTATCTCCTCCAGGCTGAATCATAGAATCATAGAATTGTTAGGGTTGGAAGGGACCTCAAGGATCATCATCTAGTTCCAATCCCCCTGCCATGGGTATGGATACCTCACACTACATCAGGTTGCTCAGAGCCACATCCAGCCTGGCCTTAAAAACCTCCAGGGATGAGGCTTCTACCACCTCCTTGGGCAACCTGTTCAGTGTCTCACCACCCTCAAGGTGAGCAATTTCTTCTACCCTCCAATCTGAATCTACCCATTTCTATGTTTTTTTTCATTCCCCCTAGTCCTATCACTCCCTGACAGCCTAAAAAGTCTCTCCCCAGCTTTCTTGTAGGCCCCCTTCAGACACTGGAAGGCCACAATAAGATCTCCGCGGAGCCTTCTCTTCTCCAGACTGAACTGCCCCAACTGCCTCTGTCTGTCCTCACAGGAGAGGTGCTCCAGCCCTCTCATCATCCTTGTGGCCCTTCTCTGGACACCTTCCAGCACCTCCTGATCCTTCCTGTAATAGGGGCTCCAGAACTGGACACAGTACTCCAGGTGGGGCCTCACCAGTGCAGAGTAGAATGTTTTAGTCCCTTAGTGACCCTGAGTTTAACTCTTTCCAGTAGTTCCACATACCTCTTGTATCAGGGAACCAGAAGCGAAACCAATGGGATGGCCTACAGAGCACTAGGCTTGGTGGTGTCAGATGGGATTAACCTTTCTCAAAGGGTGAAGAGGGTCTTTGATTAGGAGATTGTGAGGCTCATTGACAGAGATTTAAACTAGACTTGAAGGGGGATACCTGTGAAAAGCTGTGGGATGACATGCTGTGATAGCATCCAGGTGTTCAGTTTTATTTTATTGAGACCTTTAACTTGTGAATCTCACTGTTTCATAGTTCTGAGAAAGTTAAAAAGAAAACTGGTACATTGCCTCCACATCACACTTATCTATGTGATGGTACAAACAGAATTTGTTCTGAAAATATCCTGTAACAATGTCCTGGGTTTGCTGGTATAGACAGACCTGGCCAGCCATGGTCTGCTGCCCATTAGCAGTTTCTAGTCAGCCACAGCGCTGACCTGAGCTAGCTACAACTGTATCCCATACCATCACACAATTATAATGAGGAAAGTTTGCTGAGGACAGGGACTAGTCTTGCTTCTCCTTCTCCCTTCCTCATCCTTCTCCTCCTCTTCCCCATTCTACAGGGGCTTGCTTACCATTCTGCTCCCAAGGACAGCTTTCTCATTATGGTGACCACCATACATACACTGAGCTGAGTATACTCAGCATACTTTAAATTGACATTAACATTAATTTTGCTGTTTCATTAAGTCTATTTTCATTTCAACCCATGGGATTCCTCTTCTTTTCCTGATCTCCCCTCTCACTGGGGAAGGGTTATGAAGCAACTGCTATAGAGCACTGCTATTATTTAGCCCTGAATATTGGTTAAACAGAGATAAATTATTAACAACAACAAAATCATTATCACATATAAGTATCACCTACATTTGATCCTACTTGTTTCATGAAAGACCTTTGGATATTATTAACTATAAAATATTGGTACTGTCTGATTTGCTTGCTCCCTGCAGATTAACAGTGAAAACTCTTACTCTATGCTGCCATGTATGACATGAAAAAGTTGCAGCAAGAACTTATTGTCAGTAACCCAAAGCCTCTGTACTGTAATGATAAAATAATGCTGTTTTGGAAGGAGAGTTGAACATTAGTGATCATTTTAAAGTGCATCTTTTAAAATCAGATAGTGAACCTGAAACAGTGAACCTGAAAGGGTGTGATGCTCTTTTAAATGGTAATACTTGGAATACTGTGCACCAATTCAAGAAGATAGGGATCTACTGGAGAGAGTCCAACAGAGAACTACGAGGATAATTGTGGGACTTGAACATCTATGAAGAATGACTGAGAGACCCATCTGGGGTTGTTTAGTCTAGAGAAGAAGAGGGGATCTTATCAACATCTGTAAGTATCTGAGGAGTGGCTATGAAGATGAAGGTGTCAGTCTGTTTTCACTGGTGCTCAGTGAAAGGACAAGGACAAAGGGGATAAGCTAGAACACAAGAGGTTCAGCTTCAACTGAAGAGACAATGTCTCCTTCTTGGAGACTTTCAAAACCCACATATGGACCTGCCCTAGCTGATCCTGTTTTGGCAGGGGGGGTGGACTTGATGATGTCTAGAGAACCCTTCCAACCCCTAACATTCTGTGATTCTGTGGCCTTATGATAACTTCTTCCAAATAAGATACCAATGCTGGCACTGGGCTGCAAGTGCTTTTCTTTCAAATCATCAAAAAAAAGACTGAAGAGAGCAAGACTCAGCAAAGGATCTTCAAAATGCTAAAAAGAATGCCATGTTGTGACCGGTTGAGGCTATGCCTTTAAGAAAGAGACAGTTGCTGAACACTCTGGCTGAATGTTTTTGATATTTGAACAAAAACAAGATAGTCTAAACTAATTTCATTGGTAGATTGTAGAATGCAATTTTAAGTTTGGGTTCTGTTAGTTCAGTCTGGTCGGGGTGCAGGCTGGGTGCAGTCTGTGCTTCTCTGTCCTGTGGGCTGGACGGCTTCTCTCTTTCTAAAGCAGGAACGGCCTTGAGTTAGCAGCTAACCAGATAAGAAAACTAATCCTTGCATGTGCTTGTGAGCTAACAGAATTTTTCTTCCTTAATTGCCTTTCTCTCTCTCTCTAACCCTTTTTGGGAAAAAGGGGAGGTAGGGAGGGAGAGAGGGGGGTTCAGGGAACCCCCTGGCCGGCTGGAGGAAAAGGCTTTGTCTGCATTGTGTTCATTGCTGTGTATTATGTATATATTGTAAATATTGCATATTTGTGTACATATTCATTGCATTCCATTGATGCTTGTAAATATAGCTTTCATCTGCTTTTCCGACTGAGCTAGCTGTGGTTTCTTTCTTTTTGTGTGGGGGAGGGAACTTTCTCACCCACCACACATGTATAGTGACTCAAAGTAATACCATGTAAACCATATGTATATTTTAATTTACAATACAAATACTACCTTGCATAAACCCATCTGGAAAGAAACAATAGTAGAACTGATCTTAAAAGAATTTGCAGGTTCACACATTTGCTACATGATGTCGTGGGTTGAGGCAGCCCCCCTCCCCGCCATGGGCAGAAATAACAACTCTGACAAACGGATTGCAAATGTGATGGAAAGTTTAAATAGAAGAAAGTGAGTGTGTACAGAGAACCAGAAGCAGTGACAAAAGAAACCCCAAAGCAGACCCAGAAACATCCCATCCCCACCTGAGGGTGCACCCAAGACCCCTAGGGCTCCTTCTTTCCCCCTCCACTGCTAGGCTAGTCTCAGCTAGCCAGACCTGAGACTGCCCATCCCCCTGGCCTTGGGCCTAGCCAGGCCCATGGCCGGGAGATGTCTCCCCCAGTTACCAGGTGCAGGCAAGGGGAAGAAAGACCCTGCACTGGATTTTATAGCAGTGCATGGGATTATGGTAGGAGAGACCTAGTTTTCCTATGTCCTCCCACTGGGCTGGACTTCTGGACACAGGAAGCACACACACATAGCAGAGGGCACCCAGCCCAAACCACCCATGTGGTAATAAAAGTAAGTAGCAAAATTTGGACTTTCTGAATATAGTTAACACACAAGTTAGTCAAGTTATGAGGTTTATTCTTTATAGTATCTGTGAACCTTCACTTTTCTATACATTCTTGTCTGAGATATATCACCATCAATAGGACACCGACAAACTGGGGAGATAGCAGAATTTATATAGGTAATGGCAGAGCTCTCACAGCCAAAGACTATTAAAATGTCTTCTGTCAGTTTTCTAGCTGTAAAGATGTCTTTTCTTAATTAAAACACAGCACCAAGCAGTATTTCATAGCCTCTGTAAGACAACGCCTTGAAAACTTTGAGATACATTGGTCTGTTTTGGCTTCCCATTCTCTAAGTAGCATTATCCCATGATGTGCCAATAATTTACCTCTACATGAAATGGCCACACATTAACCCTTGATGCATTCCCAACACAGAGTATTCTTAGAATGCAGCATTTCACCACATCTGACAATAATGTCCAAGCAAGAGGAAGCAGACTCTATTATAAATGTCCATACCATGAAGGAATAAAACTGACACTTATTTTCAGACTGCAGTTAGATCAGCTTAATCAAGATTAGACAAGTTCTTTATTTCCTTAATGAGCACTTATAAATGTTACACTGTTAAATCATTTGATTTTTTTTCCTAACTATAGTAAAAATTCCTTTACTTTCCATTGAACATAATAGTCTCTAACAGCTGGTGACAGCTGAACGGTGCTGAGTCATATTGGATATAAAACACATTTCATGTTAAGAATGAATTATGGAATTAAGCATGCTGTGCTTCTTTAAGAGTGAGCTGAATGAGCTTCAAGGTGACTTTTCCAAAGTGTAAGCAGAGGCAGCACAAATGACATGGGATATTATGGAGAAATAGTGAAGCAGTTCAATTTTCAGTGAATGCAGTAATCAGTTTTTAGTAATAATGCTAGCACAAAAGCCCAAAACAAACCAACCAACCAACCAGTCAAACAAACACCCCCCCAAAAACCCAGAAGATTTGAGAAGCCCTGAAATGAATGACAGCACTGTAAGAAATAAGGTCTAGAGCAGTGCAGACAACAACTAGGCTTAAACTGCCAATCCATTTTATTTTCATAATTTCGATGATCTCAAAGGCCTTTTCCAACCTGATTAATTCTATTATATTCTATTTGGCAGAAAATATTATTGTGTTATTGGAGTATCACTGTATCACAGTATCACCAAGGTTGGAAGACCTCGAGGATCATCAGTCCAACCTGTCACCACAGACTTCATGACTAGACCATGGTACCAAGTGCCACCTCCAATCCCCTCTTGAACACCTCCAGGGACGGTGACTCCACCACCTCCCCGGGCAGCACATTCCAATGGTGAATCACTCTCTCCGTGAAGAACTTTCCTCCTCACCTCGAGCCTAACCCCCCCCGCCCCGGTGTAGCTTGAGACTGTGTCCCTCATTCTGGTGCTGGTTGCCTGAGAGAAGGGACTATCCTGGCACAATCCCCCTTCAGGTAGTTGTAGACAGCAATGAGGCCTCCCCGAGCCTCCTCTTCTCCAGGCTAAACAATCCCAGCTCCCTCAGTCTCTCCTCATAGGGCTTGTGCTCAAGGCCTCTCAACAGCCTCGTTGCCCTTCTCTGGACACATTCAAGATTCTCAATGTCCTCTTAAACTGAGGGGCCCAGAACTGGACAAAGGACTCAAGGTGTGGCTTAACCAGTGCAGAGTACAGGGGTACAATGACTTCCCTGCTCCTGCTGGCCACACTATTCTTGATGCAGGCCAGGATGCCATTGGCCTTCTTGTCCACCTGGGCACACTGCTGGCTTTCTTGTCACCTGGGCACACTGCTGAGTAGATAACAAGGTGCATAATATTTGCATATAACATATATGAAATTCAATAAATTTGTGTGTGCAATATGGATACTATTTATATTCAATGCATACCCTAATATAGATATGTAATATGTTCACACACAACTTCCCAAAACAACAGAAAAATGGGAAACATCAATAGTTCTTTTGATGTTTCTGTTGTGGACAGTGATTTCTCCAAGATGGGTAGGAAAGCCTGGACAGGATATGGCTTGTTAAGGCATGCAACATGGAGATTAGATTTTTACCCAGTCTTACTACATGCTTGCCAAGAACTCATCAAAATATTCTGTATGAAAGAAAAATATCTCTGGTCTTCTCTCATCTCTTGTCCACAAAGACAGACAAATTCTCAGGTTCAACACACTGCTAGCCTTGATCAAATTGCCTAATAAAGGAAATGACAACTTTTGAATGCTTATTTGAATGTGATACATGTACTTTGTCATTGATGAGTGAGTGACAGGTGTCTTGAGTCAAATAGCCCCATCTTCTGTTCCCTGTTTGACTGAAATGTTTAAGGGAGAAAAACATAACTAGATTACTTGGTGATAGGAAATAGGGGATCTTTACCCCCTGAGTTAAATTTTGTGGAAATAACTGGATATTCTGAAGTCAATAAAATCACATGTTTCACTCATATGTAAGACTCAGAACATATAAGGATAAAATCTGATAGTCAGGAGGGCAATGATTAGGAGGAGACTTGATGGGGTGCTCAGTGCCGTAGTTTAGTTGATTAGATAGTGTTGGATGATAGGTTGGACTTGAAGATCTCAAAGGTCTATTCTATTCTATTCTATTCTATTCTATTCTATTCTATTCTATTCTATTCTCTCTACTCTACTCTACTCTACTCTACTCTACTCTACTCTACTCTACTCTACTCTTCTATTCATAGCATTCTTAGATATGTTCACCAAACCCAAGATTAGCAGAAGAGGGTAATTTCCCACACATTCCTTTTGAGGAATGATCAAGTAAACCAGGACTTTCCAGACTGAGAGAAAGGTAACTGAACAACAATACTGTAAAAAAAAAAAAGAATTACAGAAAGAAAATGAACAGAAATCTGTTGTTTTTATCTGCCATATAATAAAATGTTTAGAAGTGATCACATTAAAATGGCAGTTGGCATTCACTCATTCTTCACTCATTTATGTCTTATAACTCCTTGCTAAAGAGAGCAAATAATTTACGTGAACAAAGAAGCCAACAACAAACAACTGGACAAACAAGAGAGACTAATAAATGGAAGCTCCAAATGGGGAAGTTTTGAGATAGCAATGGCAAGGAGCTGGGAGAGAACTCTGCAAAACACAATGATGTCCTGATGATTCTGACCCATCACCCTTCCAGAGGCATCCTCTACTGCCTGCTTCTGGAGATGGCAACTGGAGATGGTGATCTCTTGGTATGATGTGAAAAAACATACATTGTAAGCCATCAAGAGTCTTCATAAGATGTAACCATTTCCCTTTCCTCTCTTCTCCAAATGCTTATATAATTCCATTTAAAATTTATAGATTAAACAGGTTGGAAGAGACCTTCAAGATCATCTCACCAACCTATCATCTAACACCACCTAATCAACTAAACCATGCAACCGATCACCCCATCAAGTCTCCTCCTAAACATGTCCAATGATGGTGACTCCACCACCTCCCTGGGCAGCACATTCCAATGGGCAATCACTCTCTCTGTGCAGAATTTCTTTCTAACATCCAGTCTGAACCTCTCCTGGCACAGCTTGAGACTGTGTCCTCTTGTTCTGGTGCTGAATGCCTGGGAGAAGAGACCAACCCCTGCCTGGCTACAACCTCCCTTCAGGTAGTTGTAGAGAGCAGGTGGTCAGGTCCCTGAGTCTCCCCTTCTCCAGGCTAAGCAACCCAGCTCCCTCAGCCTCTCCTCATAGGCTGTGTTCCAAACCCTCACCAACTTTGTTGCCCTTCTCTGGACATGTTCCAGCAAGTCAACATCCTTCCTAAACTGAGGGGCCCAGAACTGGACACAGGACTCCAGGTATGGCCTAACCAGTGCAGTGTGCAGGGGCAGAATGACCTCCCTGCTCCTGCTGGCCACACTGTTCCTGATTTCTTCACTGATTTCAAAGTGAAGGACTGATTTCAAAATTATGACTCCAAAGGCCTATTATTTCTGTCCAAGTCTTCTTCTCTATTGCCTCTTCGCTTAATTACAGTGTGTGATCTATTGCAATTGGAGCTACATTAGGGACATCAAATGTTTCAAACTATTAAAATTATGTACTGTGTGTTTTATGTAATTATTTCTCACAGCACTTTTATATTGCCATTTTTTTATTGCTATTTTTACCATCTTAGAACTCTCCTCCAGATAAATTCGAACCGTGTGGACATTTTACTAATGAACAACATATTTACTGTGACAATTTGAACAATATTTGGGAGTATTTTCCCCCTATAAATCCATTATTTAATTATCCACATTCTTCACAGTGGTAAATCCTGAGTTGCTTTGAGTTTACTTAGCCAACTTCTTCCTTCCCACTTCTGTAGGCATTGTAATGAGAAGCACAAGCCCTTTGGCCATTCTTTCTGAGTTTTTGAGTTTACAGAGAATTTTGGCTCATACAAGGCATGGATTTCTTGTATTCCTAGTATCCAGACAACAATCCAAATTATTAAAGGCTCAGTGACAACAAATAGAAATAACCCTACCTAAGTTCCATACTTAACACACCGAACAATTAAAGCAGAAATATCTGAAAGATAATTTTACTCTCTACCTGTGCTTCTATCCAGAGCCTTTCTCAGCCTCTCTCTTTTGGTTTCTGGATTCAGTTTTAAAGGAAAAAAAAAACACATGCCAGTAGGAAATTGTGTTAAAGAATATAAAACACAAGACAGATACAGCTGGAAAAGTGATCATAGTAATCTGACAGCTTGGAACAAATAATTGATTTGATAGACTTCACTTTTTATTCTGTTTGTACATGGGTCTGAACATAGCACATACTTTCTCAACTTCTTTTCATTATGTGCAATTATAGAGCCAAATAGTGGCTTTCACAGCTGTTACTCCATGCACAGTTTATTGTAAATGTCTTACACTGCAAGTAGGCACATTACTGACCTTCCATGCCCCAAAATTTTCCAGACTAATGTTTGATCTACCTGTACTCCTAATTACTGTAATGATGTTTCCCCAGGCTGCTGTCCATGAAAGACATTCACTCAAAGATGGCTGCACAGCACACTAGAAACTTTGTATATATTGTTACCTATTTAGGTAGACACAGTGCTGATTCCCCAGGATGATATGGCTGTATAGCATCTCAGTCTTTGATGAATCTTCTAGAGTGGGTATGTCTGATCTCAAAGTTCCTTAGGATCAGACATCAATCAGCAACTGAACCTCAGAGCTGGAGTCCATGCATGTAAGTACAGTATTTCTTGGAGAGTACGTTGGTAAGTGGAATCCCTATGCATGAGTGTTTCAGGTCAGTTTAGCTCAAAGCTATAAGCAGATAATTTGTAGCAACAAGCACTTCAATGACACAAGCTAATCTTCTCCTTACTTCCATTGTCAGTGCAGGTATGCCTCCTCATATGTAGGAGGAGGAATTAGAGTATTAAATGAACAACATTTATTTTGTATTCTTAGAACTTTTACTGAAGAGTCCTGGGAAGAAGCCTGGGGTAGTGAGAGAAGGGAGAAAGAATAGGTTGCCTTTTACAGATGTACCAGCCAATCACTTCCTAGCAAAGGCTTGAAGACATTACTTCTTACAATAACATCAACAGCAAATGAGAGTTTCTGTTCAGGGACAGAGAAGACATGAGCATAGATATAACTGCAATTCAGACATGGGACCTGCATTTTTTGCTTCATCCCTTTCTTTTACATGATTCAGTTAATCTGAAAGCCCTTTTCTACTCTGCATGTTTCCTTACATTAATTGTTGCAGCAAGTGAATGGTTAATATGAGACTAATATGGTGGAATTGTATTTGCTTTCCCTTTTGACATAACTCATCTGCTCATACACAGAAAGATTCCAGCATGAATGTGTTGCTTACAGTTGATTTAACTTACCATTGCTGCATAATAATTTTGTGTACAATTTAATACTGGATTAAATTCTGTTTCAGATTTGTAGATGTATTTCTTAGTAGGCAACTTAGTCTTTGTACATAATTTTGCAAGGAGTAATGAGTCATTACCACACATCATTAAATTTAAATGCTGGGATAGACTCTTACATTTCATGCTTTTGCATTCTAGGTATTTCTACACTGTAACAAATTACAATTCTGAGTAGTCCAGTACAAATTTTCTCAGTGTCAATCATGTTACGTGACCGTAAAGAGTGAGGCAGCAGCCTTCACAGTGGAGTGTATGCAGAGAGCGCTCAGGAAAGCAGCAAACAGGGCACACAGGAGAGTGTGCAAGGAGGACCAGAAGCTCTGCCCTGTCAACAGGTGTGCCTTACTTGTGGTCATCACCCCCTTGGAAAGCATTCAGTTATGGTCTCCACCAGGCACAAGATCATGCACTCAACACTTGTCAGGGTGGATGTGGGAATCCACGTGGAACACCAACAGTAACACACAGATGTCCAAGTCACGGGCTGCGGGGACTGTCTGAGCCTTTCACCAACAGTGAGTCGTTGTTATGACAATTGCTGCAAGTGCTGCAAACAGGTGGATCATCTCATCTGCTGGGTGGCAGAGCTGCAAGAGGAAGCTGAAAACTTAAGGAGCATCAGGGAGGTTGAAGAGGAGATAGACTGATGGAGCCATGCTCTACCCTCCTTAAAATGGAAATGGGAGCACCCTTCACAAAATACAGAAGATCATGGGACACCTGTATCCTGCCTCTGTGTGACCAGAGGTAGTAGCCTGGATGAGCAGAATGAATGAAGGCAAGTTCATCCTTATACACCAATGCATGCAGCATAGGGAATAAGCAGGAAAAGTTAGAGATTGTGTTCTGTCACAGGACCTCATTGCAGTTACTGAGACATGGTGGGATTGCTCATGACTGGAATATTGCCATGTCCAGCTATGCAAAATTTTGGAAAGAGAGACAAACAACATTGGTTGCAAGAGCTCTACCTAAGGGGAATGAAGAATTGGCAAAGGAAGTAAGAGAAAACAGAAGGGCTTCTTCAAATACATGAATGGTAAAAGGAAGAATAAGGAATATGCTGGGGCCCTGCTGAATGAGGTAGGAGCCTTAGTA
Organism: Colaptes auratus; assembly: GCA_015227895.2. Taxonomy (NCBI): domain Eukaryota; kingdom Metazoa; phylum Chordata; class Aves; order Piciformes; family Picidae; genus Colaptes; species Colaptes auratus. The sequence continues at coordinate 17,211 of JAAWVA010000195.1, forward strand.
ACAGAGGATATAGAGAAGGCAGTTGTTGAATGCCTTCTTTGCTCCAGTCTTTACTGCTAAGACTGGCCCTCAGAAATCCCAGGCCCTGAAATTAAGAGATAAAGCCTGGAGGAAGGAAAACTCCCCAGTGATCAATAAGGATAAGGATTAGAGATCATTTGGGTAAAGAGAACATGCACAATTCCATGGGTCCTAGTGGATGCAGGGGGTTTTACGGGAGCAGGACATTATGGGAATGAAATACATAACTTCCTGTGTCCACCCACTGGGCTGGACACCCAGGCACCAAAGGTGTATCTTGTGTGGTAGCAGCAGAAGGCACCCAGCCTAAACTACCACAGAACTTGTAGCTAGTGGTGTTCCCCAGAGGTCAGTACTACTCCAGTTTTATTCCATCTTTGCATTCTTTCAGAAGCAGTCAAAGATTCTGGCAGTGACAGAGACAAAGGTGTTCTTCTCCGTCAAGGATGTAATGGAAAATTGGAGGTAATTATTGTATTGTCTATAGACACTAATGGAACAAAAGGAACACAAAATTTAGCTACAGCCTGGAAGGTACTGAGTTTGTACAATAATGTCATGGTGAAATTTATTCATTATAGGAAACCAAAAAAGAAAAAATATCATTTGTCTTAAAATTATTTGTGCATGAAAATTATGTCTTATTAAATAGTAATTAGTCCATCAATATGATATCATTATTTATAACTCTGTATAAATAATCAGATGTAATAAAGACAACCATTATTTGCTGGAAAGACTTCGCTCCACTACAAATAGCTGCAGGATTAAATCATCAAACTGCCTTTTCCAGACCTTTGTAATAAACTTAGTCATGTGAATCCAAACAGTTAAGCAACTAATTACATATGAACTTGTAAATCATAAAGCTTGAACCTCAAAAATCTAGAGCTGTTGTGAAGGTCCTAAGACAGTTTGTTCAGTTTTTTGTTCTTACTGCTGTACCAGAAAATGGCCAGTCTTTAGGAAGTGTGAGAATTATGTTTTGTTGAAATAACATATTTGGTATTTCTGTTTTGTTTTGTTTAATTCCTTTTTCACCCTCTTTTTAGGCCACACCTTGAGTCCTGTTTCGATTCTGGCCACTCAGTTTAGGAAGATGTTGAGTTTGCTGGAATGTGTCCAGAGAAGGCAACAAAGCTGGGGAGGGGTCTGGAGCACAGCCCTATGAGGAGAGGCTGAGGGAGCTGGGTTGCTTAGCCTGGAGAAGAGACTCAGGGGAGACCTTATTGCTCTCTACAACTACCTGAAGGGAAGTTGTAGATAGGCAGGGCCTGGTCTCTTCTCCCAGGCAACCAGCACCAGAACAAGAGGACACAGTCTCAAGCTGTGCCAGGAGAGGTTTAGGCTGGATGTTAGGCAGAAATTCTTCGTAGAGAGAGTGATTCTTCATCGGAATGTGCTGCCCAGGGAGGTGGTGGAGTCACCATCACTGGAGCTGTTTAGGAAGAGATTTGATGGGGCGCTTGGTGCCATGGTTTAGTTGATTAGATGATGTTGGATCCTAGGTTGGACACAAAGATCTCGAAGTGTCTTCCAACCTGGTTTATTCTATTCGAGGCTCAGAGGAGACCTTATTGCTCTCTACAACTACCGTAAGGGTGGTTGTAGCCAGGAAGGGCTTGGTCTATTCTCCCAGGTGAGCAGCACTGGAACAAGAGAACACAGACTCAAGCTGTGCCAGGGGAAGTTTAGGCTCAAGGGAGGAGAAATTTCTTCACAGAGAGATTGTTAGCCATTGGAATGTGCTGCCCAGGGAGTGATGGATCACCATGGCTGGAGGTGTTCAAGAAGGGATTGGATGTGGCACTTGGTGCCATGGTTTAGTAGTCATGAGGTGTTAGGTGACAGATTGGACTTGATGATCTTTGAGGTCTTTTGCAACCTTATTGATTCTATGATTCTACTTTGACAATGCAGGGCATCTCATCTAACAAAAATGAACAATCTTGATATTTCACTTTTTTTTTTTTGTAACTGAGTTTTGACTGGAACAATGTGACTTATGTTTTTTCCAGCCACACAGGCAGCAGGAGCAGAATATATTTTACTCCTTTTGGTATTTCATTACACTATAACATACACATAGAATTGTAATTTACAGCTGTCATGGGCTGAATTCAATCTGCTGATAAATTCAATACCGTGCCACCATCATGACAGCTTCAAAATGAGAGTGCTGGCTGGAGCAAAGTGTCACTGGGCTGGAAGTTCAGATTACTACAAGAGAGGATTCCTGTTCCAGTTGCTGTTTCTGGTGTCTGGGTTTGGGGTGTTGGTCTTTTCCGCTGTGCAGCTTCTGCATGCTTGGGTGGGGGGAGCCACTCTATCTCAGACTTCTGTTACTGTATTTTGCTGCACTTTTCTGCAAATAGGATAAAGTAATTCTGCATTGTATTACTCCCAGCAAAACTCTTCATCTCAAACAAGAGAGTTCATTTTGTTTTGGGGTTTTTATTTCTTGCTACTTTCCCTCCCATCTGTGTGGAGGGAGAGGGACTTGCCAGAGCCCACTGTGTTAACCCAGGACAAAAACTAAATCCCAGCTTCAGGTCAGTTGTGACTTTAATAAAACTCCTTTTAACTCCAACAAAAATATTACTTAAATGACAACTCTAGAATTGGATTAACTTCTTTAAATATCCTTAGACAAATCTAGAAGCAAAGAATTTAGCTTTAGAATTTAATGTGGGGAATAGTCCCTGAAACATGTTCCAGAATATTTATCTTACTATAACACTGGTGTGAGAGACTAAAGCTTGTCTCTCCTGGTGTGACTCAACAAAGATAAAATCACTTGCTGCTTGCCCAGACAATAGCTGATGTTGGTGAGCAGAGCCACTGGAAGGACTCTTGGAAGGTGCAAAATAACACTGCTCACGGGACTGCAGCTGGCTACAACAATGCCCAAGGGCCCAGCCACCATGCCTTCAGGACAGGACATTTCCAGCCATCAGATACTCCAGGGAGGAGGATGGTGAGACAATGGAATCACCACCTGTTTCCTGATGTGTATGATGTGTGGGTAGGTAGATGGAGAAGGAGGGGAGGCGGAGGCCTCCTCCCCCTCCATACAGACAGCTGCACAAACTCACCTGAGTACACAGAAAGATTTCCTGGGGAACGATACCTGGAGACAACCTAAGGATGATTTCCCAGAAACGATACCCTGGGGAACGACACTTGCCTGAGGACTAAAAACTGTATAAAAGACTGGAGAACTACTGGCTTGGTAGGAAGAAAACTGGAGAAGAAAACTGGAGAAGAACTGCAGCACCACAGGCTGGAAAGATCACGGACCAACACAACGGATCCTGGACTCTGAAAACCCTCTCTCCGTGCCCTAAGTTCCACCTCTGCAACTCATGGAGCTGAAGAGCTGCCCAGAGGACCACATCCTTCTACAGCCAAGCCTCATCACACTTCCTCTACAGACCCAACATCTCTTGCAGCACCTTTCCTCCACAGACTCAAACTGTCTTGGGGGGTGAGGGTGTTGTAATATAATTCCTCTTTCCTCTTCTCTCTCTATTTTCTCTCTCTCCCTTCTGATCTTCCCTTTATTATGTCCATCCCTGTATTTATGTAATAAATAGTCTAGCTGTGATATTTTGGCCCTTTTGTGCATCTAATTTCACACACAAGAGAATAGTCATTAAAAACCTGAATCTCTTCCCTCTCCGGATCAAGACAACGTTTTTTATGTTGTTTGTTTTGTTTTTTACTTTTAATTAACATAGAGATATGAATACATCTTTAGATTGTTGAAGTGGAAAAAGTTAGAAATCCAAGAAAGTTAGCTCTGAAAAAAATTAAGAGGTGCATAATTTTTCTATGCTGATCTCTGGGAAGCACTGACTTCTAATCTCAGGAGTATAATGTTTTTGATATCTGAGTTCGGACTCATTAGGTCTGATTTAGTTATCTAATGCCCACCTAATCCCTATGGAGGCATTTGCTCTAGAATCCCTCAGTGAAGAAACACCTGAAGGAGTGGCGATACAATTCCCACTAAGATAGGTGAGGTCAAAAAATAACTCATGAAGAATGGCATGGTTTTGTTAATTTACAACTAAAAGAAACCTGAGGTGCCTTGTCTGGGTGGGACAAATACCATGCTACTTGTACACATGACAGGTCTGGAAAAGACCTCAAAGATCATCAAGTCCAACCTGGCACCCTACACCACATGACTACTAGATCATGGTACTAAGTGCCACGTCCAATCCCCTCTTGTACACTTCCAGGGATGGTGACTCCACCACCTCCCTGGGCAGCCCATTCCAATGGCTTACAACTTTCTCTGTCAAGAGCTATCTCCTGACCTCGAGTCTAAAATTCCTCTGGCATAGCTTGAGACTGTGTCCTCTTGTTCTGGTGCTGGTTGGCTGGGAGAAGAGACCAACCCCCTCTTAGCCACAACCTCCCTTCAGGTAGTTGTAGAGAGCAATAAGGTCTCCCCTGAGCCTCCTCTTTTCCAGGCTAAACAATCCCAGCTCCTTCAGCTGCTCCTCACAGGGCTTCTGATTGAGGCCTCTCACCACTCTGGTCACTGATATGTTTATCTCCAGATTCTAGAAGTAAGTCTTCTGGTTTGTTTTTAAATAAAAAGTAGGGCAAAACTAATCAGTGGCTATATTGTTGTCTAGGCAGCCCATGAAGTATTCTTTTAAATTTTCTGTAACAAAATCGTTTTTCATTAAATTCTGAAATCTCCTGGTAAAAAAAGTAAGGTTCTTTGTACATTCTCCAGCCAATGAAGAAGGCAGCTGAAAGAGCACACCAGTAATCTAGTTGTCTAATCATAGTATCAGTCAGAGTTGGACGGGACCACAAGGATCATCTAGTTCCAACCTTCTCTGCCATGGCCGGGACCACTCACACTAGATCAGGCTGGCTAGAGCCTCACCCAGCCTGGGCTTAAACACTTCCAGGGACAGGGCCCCAACCACCTCCCTGGACAAGCCATTCCAGGCCTTCACCACTCTCATAGTGAAGAACTTCCTCACATCCAGCCTGAATCTCCCCACCTCCAGCTTCATTCCATTCCCCCTAGTCCTAGCACTACGTGATAGCCTGTCCCTCCCCAGCCTTCTTGTAGGCCCCCTTCAGATACTGGAAGGCCACAATGAGGTCACCTTGGAGCCTTCCTTCTCCAGACTGAACAGCCCCAACTCCTTCAGTCTGTCCTCATAGGAGAGGTGCTCCAGCCCTCTGATCATCCTCGTGGCCCTTCTCTGGACACCTTCCAGCACCTCCACATCCCTCTTGTAATAGGGGCTCCAGAGCTGAAAACAGTACTGAGTAGAGGGGGAGAATCCCCTCCCTTGACCTGCTGGCCACACTTCTCCTGATGCAGCCCAGGATCTGATTGGCTTTCTGGGCTGAAGTGCACACTGAGAGCTCCTGTTGAGCTTCTCGTCCACCAGCATCCCCAAGTCTCTCTCCCCTGGGCTGCTCTCCAGCCAGTCACTGCGCAGCCTGTACTTGTGCCTGGGATTGCCTCCTAAGCGTGGAAGTATGCAAGCAGCCATTTAGTAATTACCCCCCAGTGTGCTTACCTAGTTAGACATTTCTAACAAGTAATTTTTTTCTCTTAATGATGTATTTTTTTTTTCTCAAAGACTGGGTTTTGATAGAGAGATACAATACTTGTATGACAATACAGTGTTTTAAAGCACTTGGTTTTGTAAAATCAAATTTCAGTTCCCTTTCACCAAGCTCTTATTTGTGTACTCTGTCGAGTAAGCCTTGCTTACTGAATATTTAATGATGACTATGAGAACCTTGTGAAAACTACCTTTTAACTCTCTATACTGCACATGGGTTTTGATTTCAGATACCAAAGATAAACTCAATGCCTTCAGAACGGTCAGGGAGATGAAATAGGTCTCCTCTTCTGCTGTTTGCCCTCTCATATCCATGCCCAAATACATTCAAATTCATAGTTCACATAGTTTCATAGTTTCAGTTAGGGTTGGAAGGGACCACAAGGATCATCTATTTCCAACCCCCCTGCCATGGCAGGGACACTCTACCCTAGATCAGGCTGACAGAGCTCGTCCAGCCTGTCTAACACCTCCAGGGCGGGGCCTCAACCACCCTCCTGGACACCCATTCCAGGCCTTCACCACTCTCACGTGGAAGAACCTCCTCCTCCATTCAATATCCCATTAACGTTTCACTGAAACTTTTGCTCTTTGGATGGACCCTAGTCATCATTTATTGCATTTTATTTTTCCTGATCATGTCTTTCCTGACCCTACCCACCCTAATCTTGCACAAAGAACACAATGTCAAATAAATGGCAAATAAAGAATATAATGTATGTATATGAGGACTTTATTATATGTAAAAATGTATGCATATATGTAAAGTGTAGAAGACAGAAAATGGAGAACAAAGGTCAGAGCATTTCTTGAAGCAGTCTTTTATCTATGCTGTGGTTCACTGGTTACAATGTTCACTCAGGATGCGCAAAACCAATACAAACCAGCATTTTAACAAATCAATAATTACTCCCAAATATGACAGGTTCTCAAGACTGTGTAATTCCATTAACAGGCTATTATTATTCCTAGATTTTCCTATGACCAGCCAACAAATATGCGGTTTAGGATTTCCACATTCTCAGAGACCCAAATTCTTCTTCTCCAGTCAGCCTGTTTCAAATATCAGATAATATCACTGATTCATAATACAATAATAAGGTAAATTTCATGTGCTTCCTATTTTAGAAAATGGTTTAAAGAAAAAGAGAGCCAATGATAATGCTCTCTAAGAAGTGCTCAGTTTAACTGTGTTTTAAAATCCAAACAGGATTATTGCCTTTTGCCCATATTTTAATTGATTTCATTAGATATGCATTTAATCATTATTAGTCACTATTCTCTAATCTTTCACATTAAACTTGGGATTAGCTGCAGCTGTGATGGGAGTAAGTTTATTTTACATCTCAGTCGCTGTACGCTCGCTATAAAATCCAGAGCCACTACTCCTTTTCTTTTCACCTACAGCCTTCCAAAGCACACCTCTTAATCTGTTATTAGAAAGGCAGATGAATCAGAGGCTCTAGACATCTCAGCACTTATCTTCATCCATAATTTTGACATCTCTGGATGCAATTTACCATGAAAACACTTATAAACCCAATCTGCTACTTAGAAAACCACGGCAGGGCAAGTAAAGGAATTTCAATCTTCTATGTACTATAAATAGCTCGTGATGAGAAGATCTCTTTAGAAATAAAGGTCAATTAGCTTTTCTTTAAATATCATATTACACCTTTGTAATTAAATACCATTTTTGGCTTCATACCTTCATTCTTACTATATTTTCATCTCAGACATTACTAGGTTTGAATCAGTTCAAATCATGTGTTTGCATTTGGAAAACTGTATGATCTCATTCTCTGCTTTGAATCAGATCATTAACAGAGCTGAAATTAGTGAATATAGTGTGGTAATCTTATGTTGCCAGGAAATTAATTTCTCCTAGTTCTTTGCTCTGTAAAGGACTTCACATCCTACATAGTTGCTCTTAATGCTTCATTCATTTGTAGTTCTCATGCGTATTTATAGAAGTAAACCTGTCAGAGGAGAATAGAATAGAATTAACCAGGTTGGAAGAGACCTTTGAGATCATTGAATCCAACATGCCATCCAACATAATATAGATTTTACAGGGTAGGTGTGGACTTAAAGTAACCTGTTTTTTAATTCCTCCCATACTTCTCAATTGGTAACAGAGAGTTGATAGAGAATAACAGATTGTTCTCTTCATTGACTGTTACTGAGGTGACACAGATGGAATATGGGCCCAGAACTAGTTAAACTTAGGTCATAAGGAAATGCTGAAATGAATCAAAACCCAGCTCTCCAGTGTTACTTCCCCACCTGAAAACTGGATCAAAATTTCAAGAGAGAGTGTCATATGCACTGGGGATCCAAAGCTGAGAGAAAAAAAAAAAAAACCAAAAGAGAAAAGAAAAAAAAAACCCCAAACCAAACAACCACCAACAAAATTACATCCACTCTATGTGGTTAAAAAATTGTTTTTGTGTGTGTGGCTCAAGACTTTCTGGCTAATTGATTCTTAAGACATCTAGTCTCTTACCACAGCTTGTTTTTTTTTCCTTCTAGCAATTTTTCATGACATTTTCACTAACAATAAGTAACAGCAGAGAGGGAGATGTGTTTCACAGAGAATAGAATAGACCTTCAAGATCATCAAGTCCAACTCTTCACCATCTAATCACATAAACCATGGCACCAAGTGCCTCATCAGCCTCCTCTTAAACACCTCCAATGACAGTGACTCCACCACCTCCCTGGGCAGCCCATTCCAAGGGCAAATCACTCTGTGAAGAACTTCTTCCTAACATCCAGCCTAAACCTCCCCTGGCACAGCTTGAGACTGTGCTCTTGTTCTGGTGTTGGTTGCCTGGGAGAAGAGGTAGTTTTGAAAATGTGAGGAAGGTAGTCATAAGCTTTGGCACAGGTTTACTGTGAAATTTGATGTATAGCTCAAAATATGTTGGCATAAACTCAATTCTTATAGAAGCTTAATATTTCTCTAGCCTGAAAACACTGAAGGCAATCATTAGGAAAAGAGCTCAGGCACTCTGCTGCCTATCTTCCTACAGCATAACATTGCACAGGAATAGTGTGGCTGCAAATTCTTAGCATCATTTTTTTCTGCAAAACTAAAAGAGAGCACCACCGTTTTTGCACCCATCTTAGAGCCAGGGTAAGACCCTCACCAGCCAAGATGCCACACAAAGGAGCTCAGACTCAGTAAGGAGCCCAGCCAACACCCGTGAATGATATTGGAGTGGTCATCAACATCATTCCTACCTAAGGGGGGGGCATCAGGCCCCCCTACCTTTGGGTCAGCACCACCATCACCCAGTTGCACCATGGGCACTCACCAGTGATGAGAGGAGGATCCTCAGCCCAGATGGCTCAGCTTAAGGCTCTGTCTTCTCAAGGGGGATTAATAAAGGAAGTGGGCAGAGAGGGCAAAGTGGCCACAGCTGAGGTGGGAGAAGACTCCAACAGAACCCAGTGCTCTGGGATTTGAGGGGAAAAGGAGAAAATGGGGCTGGTGTAGAAAAGGGGCAGATGTGATGGGAAAGGGGAAGTGGTGGTGAAAGGAGGGGATTTTAAAATAACTGCCTGACAAAGCTGGTGGCCTTCTATGAACAGGTGACAGCATTATAGATGAGGGGCGAGCAACTGATGTCGTTTACCTGGACCTGAGCAAAGCCTTTGACACTGTCCCACACCACATCCTGGTCTCCAAGCTGGTGACACATGGGTTTGATGGATGGACCACCAGATGGATAAAGAACTGGCTTGATGGCCACACCCAAAGAGTGGCTGTCAATGGGTCCATGTCCCAGTGGAGGCCAGGACAAGTGGAGTCCCTAGGGATCAGTCCTGGGGCAGTCTTGTTCAACATCTTTGTAGGTGCCATGGACTGTGGCGTTGAGTGCACCCTCAGCAAGTTTGCTGATGACACCAGCTGTGTGGTGCAGCAGACACGTGGAGGGAAGGGATGCCATCCAGAGGGACCTTGACACGCTGGAGAGGTGGGCACAAGCCAACCTCAGGAGCTTCAACAAGACCAAGTGCAGGGTTCTGCATCTGGGTTGAGGCAATCCCAGGCACAATCCAGGCTGGGCAGTGACTGGCTGGAGCAGCCCTGAGAGAGAGATTGGGGGTGCTGGTGGAGGAGAAAGCTCAACAGGAGCTCTCAATGTGCACTTGCAGCCCGGAAAGCCAATCAGATCCTGGGCTGCATCAGGAGAAGTGTGGCCAGCAGGTCAAGGGAGGTGATTCTCCCCTCTATTCAGCCCTGGTGAGACCCCATCTAGAGTACTGTGTCCAGTTCTGGAGCCCATATTCCAAGATGGATGTGGAGGTGCTGGAAGGTGTCCAGAGAAGGGCCACGAGGATGATCAGAGGGCTGGAGCACCTCTCCTGTGAGGACAGACTGAGGGAGTTGGGGCTGTTCAGTCTGGAGAAGAGAAGGCTCCCAGGTGACCTCATTGTGGCCTTCCAGTATCTGAAGGGGGCCTACAAGAAGGCTGGGGAGGGAACTTTCAGGCTATCAGGGAGTGCTAGGACTAGGGGGAATGGAATGCTGGAGGTGGGGAGATTCAGGCTGGATGTGAGGGGAAGTTCTCCCCATGAGAGTGGTGAAGCCCTGGAATAGTTTGTCCAGGGAGGTGGTTGAGGCCCCATCCTGGAGGTGTTTAAGAGCAGGCTGGATGAGGCTCTGGCCATCCTGATGTAGTGTGGGGTGTCCCTGCCTGGCAGGGGGTTGGAACTAGCTGATCCTTGTGGTCCCCTTCCAACCCTGACTGATACTACGATACTATGAACTTATTTTCCATAAATCGTTCATAATGCACAACTGCAGTTCATGGCTTGCTTTGCCTCCATGCAAAAAGAACAAACCCATCAATACTCATAAAAAATAAGGCACAATTCAAGCCTGTACCTTGAATATTTGGTTCAGTTTTGGGGCCCTCAGTATCCAAGAATGATATTGTGTTGCTTGAGTGTGTCCAGAGAAGGGCGGCAAAGATGTGAAGGGTCTGGAGGGCAGGGCTGGTGAGAGCAGCTGAAGGAACTGGGGTTGTTCAGCCTGGAGAGAGGGAGGCTGGGGGGAGAACTCATTGCTCCCTGCAATGATAGAAGGAGGTTGGAATGAGGTGAGGTTGGTCACTTCTCTCTAGTAATCAGGTGATAGAATGAGGGGAAATGGCCTGGAGTTGTGCCAGGAGAGTTTTGGGTTGGAGATTAGGAAAGAGTTCTTGCTGCAGGAGTGGTCAGGCATTGGGGCAGGCTGCTGGGGAGGTGGTGGAGTCCTCATCTCTGGAGGTTGTCAATAAAGGTGTGACCATGGCACTTGATAACATGGTTTAAGGGCCATGGAGGTGTTGGGTTGATGGTTGGACTGGATGATCTTGGAGGCCTTTTCCAACCAAAATGATTCTGTGATTCTATGAATTGGTGGAGTAACTTCAGATTACATCACTTACATTTTATATACTGTTTAGTGATTATCACATGATGTAACATCGTTTGTCAAAATGACCTATCAGTAACACGACAGAAAGACCAGATGTCATAGGAATTTAGAAACTGCCAGTCCAATTTACTTAATTTCTCCTTTCCTGCCGACCCATCTCTAGTAGTAGCCAGTACCAGATGCCTCAAGAAGCAGGAGCCTTCTGCAGTGAAAAAGAGTTGAAAAAGCACTGTAGGGGAATATTTCTTTCTTTCTAAATCTATCTGCAAATGATTGTTATTTCCTGTAATCCAAGATATAAATTTCTTCTGCTTTTGTAAACAGACTATCATTCCTGGTGTATCTTGATTTATTTCCTTAGCAATATTGCATTAGCTTTTCAACCAAATTCTGTTACAAATGACCCCTGTAGTTCCTTGTCATACTCGTGACAGGGAGTTCCATGATGAGCCTGAACACTTGATTGCTCTCAATTAATATTTCCTTCTTATTAATTTAATATGACCCCTTCAATTTAATTTATCTTTTTGTTCATTAAGACTGAACAAAAAGAAAGAACAGCCTGAATTAATGTAAAAGGCATTCCTAGTGATTAACAAACCATAAAAGGTTATCTTTTTAGCACTGAGTAAAGCTACCATACAATGAGTCTCTCTGAAACACTGGAGTGCTGCTATGACATTCCTCAAGTCCCACAAGAGTCTTCAGGTCCCTCTAATTTTGTTTATGTTCTTCATTCTGACTTTCATGAAATTCTCAGCTTCTTTACCCCATGTCTTGACTGGTGTACCTGTGTGATTTGGGATCTAATTCAGCAAACCTGTGGTGTGTGGATCTCTCTAGGATCAGTGCTGGGATTGGTGGTGCTCAACATCTTTGTTGATGATATGCACAATGGGACCAAGTACACATTCAGCAAATTTGACAAGAATACCAAGCTGTGTGGTGTGGTCAGCATGCTGGATGGAATGGATGTCATCCAGAGAGACCTTGACAGGCTGGAGAGGTAGGCCCATGCCACCTCATGAAGTTCACAAGGTCAAGTGCAAGGTCCTGTACCTGGGTGTGAGAGACTAAAAACTTGTCTCTCCTGGTGTGACTCAACAAAGATAAAATCACTTGCTGCTTGCCCAGAAAATAGCTGATGTGTGTTGGGCAGAGCCACTGGAATGGCTCTTGGAAGGTGCAAAGATAACATTGCTCACTGGACAACAGCTGGCCTCACAACAATGGACCGAGGCCACCTTCAGGGAATATTCATAAGATAAGATAATCTCCACCCATCAAGATACCCTGGAAGGGGAGGATGGTGAGACAATGGATTCACCACCTGTTTTCTGATGTGTAATGATGTGTGGGTAGGTTAGATGGAGAAGGAGGCGGAGGCCACCCTCCCCCACCCCCCTCCATCCAGACCCTGCCCAAGCATACAGGAATACACAGAAAGATTTCCTGGGAAGGATACCTGGATACTTACCTATGGATGATTTCCTGGAAAAATTGCTGAGGGACAATACTTGGACACATAGCTAAGGACTAAAAAACTGTATAAAAGACTTGAGCAACGACTGGCTTGGTAGAAGAAAAATAAAGAAGAAAAACGGAGAACCAAAAACACAGATGAAGGAAAACACAGGAGAAGGACAATGCCACTGAGAAGGAAAGCACAAGAGAAGGAAAAGCCCCGGGGCAGTGCTGCTCCGAAGAAAAGGGCCATGGAGCCTGGAAGAAGCAGACTGAACTCTCTCCGTGTCCTAAGTTCCACCTGCTGCAACTCATGGAGCTGAAGAAGCTGCCCTAGAGGACCACATCTCTTCTACAGCCAAAGCCTCAGCACCCCTCCTCTACAGACCCAACATCTCCTGCAGGACCTTTCCTCCACAGACTCAAACTGTCTTGTGGGGGGTGAGGGGGTTGTGTAATATAATTCCTTTCCTCTAATCTCTCTCTTCTCTCTCCTTCTGCTCCCTCCACTTTATTATGTAGTAAATAGCCTAGCTGTTGATATTTTGGCCTCGTTTGTGCCTCTCATTTCACACACGGGATATTCAAAAGAGCTGAGTCTCTTTCCCTCTCCGGACCGAGACACTGGGTTGAGAAATCCCAAGCACAAACACAGGCTGGGTGATGAATGGATTGAGAGCAGTCCTGCAAAGAGGGACTTGGATTGCTGGTTGACGAGGCACTTGACTAACTGTCATGCTGAGGTGCTAGAATGGCTTACCAGAAACTGTGGATACCTCATCCCTGGAAGTGTTTAAGACCAGCGGATGAGGCTTTGAGCAGTGTAGTCTAGTGGGAGGTCGCAGGGAGTTTGAACCTTTCTAACCCAAGCTTCAGTACGATTCTATGAATTTATGAAACCCAAGAGAAGAAATGTTGTGCAAGTAACTACTCACACATTGCAAATCGTGCATACATAAGTAAATTAACTATCTTAATTTACTCCCTGAGAAGATACATCTTTATGTGAAAAAAAGAGGAAAGTTGTGA
>JAAWVA010000196.1:0-29814 GCA_015227895.2 Colaptes auratus
AAAATCAGATGCCTAAAAATCCACAAACACCTTCATGTTCGCTTCCCTGATCTCAGCAGAAATAAATTAAGCAAACCTTGCCCTGTGCCCTGGAAAGCAATTATTCCTAGTCCACATGGGTGTCAAGTTATTTTGTAGTGGTGGATGGTTTAGCCCACATGCACCAACAAAAAAGCACAAAGTGAACTAAGCCAGAGAAGCAAATGAAATGATGTTATTTCACAAGCAATAATGAAATGCAATTAATATATATATATAAAATATATATCATTTACATATATACAAGAATTTACAGAAAGAAAGCACAACAAAATCCTCCTTCCTCGGATCCACGACCTCGGGTTCCCCCCAAACTCTCTCTCCCTTCTCCCCACCCCCCCCCTTTTTCTCTATTAGTTAATTAGAAGAAAAGAGAAGAGTAGAAAAAGATATTAGGGAATTAGTTAGCTCAAAGTGTTTTTAAAGAGAGTTAGCTGCTTATCTTACCAGTTTCATCCAAAGTCCCAGGTCCGCATGCATGCAGTCTGGCCAACAGAAACAGAAGACAGACTGAGACAGAATGTAAGATCGTAAAACTACATCCCACTCATCTACCAGTGAAATTAGTTTAGAATTACACAATACAATACAATACAATAATACAATACAATACATAACCAGTTGGAAGACACCTTCAGGACCTTGCGTCCAACCTATCAACCAATCCAACACCCAAAACTAGATCATGGCACCAAGCACACCCATCAAGTCTCCTTCCTGAACACCTCCAATGTGTGTGACTCCACCACCTCCCTGGGCAGACCATTCCAATGGGGCAATCACTCTCTCTGTGTAGAAGCTTCCTCCTAACATCCACTAAACCAGCCCTGGTGCAGCTGAGACTGTTCCTCTTGTTCTGGTGCTGGCCGCCTGGAGAAGAGTCCAACCTCTGCCTGTCTACAACCTCCTTCAGGTAGTTTGTAGAGAGCAATAAGGTCACCCCTGAGTCTCCTCTTCTCCAGCAAGCAACCCCCGCTCCTTCAGCCTCTCTTCCTATGGCTTGTCTTCCAACCCCTCACCAACTTTGTTGCCCTTCTCTGGACAAATTCCAGCAAGTCAACATCCTTTCCTAGACTGAGTGGCCCAGAACTGGACACAGGGTCGTGGTGTGGCCTAACCAGTGCAGTGTACAGGGCAGAATGACCTCCCTGCTCCGCTGGCCACACTGTTCCTATACAATACTACAATACAATAAATCCAGTTGAAGAGACCTTCAGGTCATTGCGTCCAACCTATCAACCAATCCACCCACCTAAACAACTAACCCATGGCACCCAGTACCCCATCAAGTCTCCTCCTGAACACCTCCAGTGATGGTGACTCCACCACCTCCACAGGCAGCCCATTCCAATGGGCAATCTCTCTGTATAGAACTTCCTCCTAACATCCAGTCTAAACCTCCCCTGGCGCAGCCTGAGACTGTGTCCTCTTGTTCTGGTGTTGCCTGCCTGGGAGAAGAGACCAACCTCCGCCTGGCTACAATCACCCTTCAGGTAGTTGTAGAGAGCAGTAAGGTCACCCTTGAGTCTCCTCTTCTCCAGGCTAAGCAACCCCAGCTCCCTCAGCCTCTCTCATAGGGCTTGTCTTCCAAACCCCTCACCAACTTTGTTGCCCTTCTCTGGACACGCTCCAGCAAGTCAACATCCTTCTAACTGAGGGGCCCAGAACTGGACACAGGACTCGAGGTGTGGCCTAACCACTGCTGTGTACAGGGGCAGAATGACCTCCCTGCTCCTGCTGGCCACACTGTTCCTGATGCAGGCCAGGATGCCATTGGCCCTCTTGGCTGCCTGGGCACACACTGCAGGCTCATGTTCAGCCTCCATCAACCAGCACCCCCCGGTCCCTCTCTGCCTGGCCACTCTCCAGCCACTCTGACCCCAGCCTGTAGCACTGCATGGGGTTTCTGTGGCCAATGTGCAGAACCCGGCACTTGGATGTGTTGCAATCTCATGCCGTTGGATTCTGCCCATCTGTCCAGCCTGTCCTGATGCAGGCCAGGATGCCATTGGCCCTCTTGGCTGCCTCAGCACACTGCAGGCTCATGTTTAGCCTACCATCAACCAGCACCCCCAGGTCCCTCTCTGCCTGGCCACTCTCCAGCCACTCTGACCCCAGCCTGTAGCACTGCATGGGGTTGCTGTGGCCAATGTGCAGAACCCGGCACTTGGATGGTTAAATCTCATGCCGTTGGATTCTGCCCATCTGTCCAGCCTGTCAAGGTCCCTCTGCAAAGTCTCTCTACCCTCCAGCAGATCAACTCCTGCCCCCAGCTTGGTGTCGTCTGCAAATTTACTGATGATGGACTCGATGCCCTCATCCAGATCATCAATAAAGATGTTGAAGAGCATGGGGCCCAGCACTGATCCTTGGGGGACACCACTAGTGACTGGCTGCCAGCTGGATGTGGCACCATTCACCACTACTCTCGGTTTGGCCCTCCAGCCAGTTCCTAACCCAACACAGAGTGCTCCTGTCCAAGCCATGGGCTGCCAGCTTGGCCACGAGTTTGCTGTGGGGGACAGTGTCAAAGGCCTTGCTGAAGTCCCAGGTAGACTACATCCACAGGCCTCCCCACATCCACCAGGCAGGTCACCTGATCATAGAAGGAGATCAGGTTGGTCAGGCAGGACCTGCCCTTCCTAAATCCATGCTGCTGGCATCCTGGCCATCCTGTAAGTGCTGTGTGATTGCAATAACTGTTCCATATTGCCTGCTGACTGCATGTGGTTCTTTTTTTTTCTTTCTTTTACACCAACATTCAGCTAGAGAATTCTGCAGCTACTTTTCTTAAAGCCACCTAAACTGTCACAACTTACCCCTCCTCCCCCATTTCTTTCCCCATTCTCCTGGCAGGGGAGAGTGAGTGAACAGCTATGTGACATTTGGCTACTGACCAGGTGTATAGCATTACAATCCCCTTCAGAGTGGCACTCAAAATAACAATATGCATATCATAAATTACTTTTTCGTTTAATTATCTACCTTCTTATATAAGGCATACTTTTTTATCAGACTGCTGTCATGATCATGGAAACTTTAGCTCTTGTCCAGTCTTCCTGGATGGCTAAAAGAGCATGAAGGTTATGCAAGTGAATCAGGTGATCTAATAAAATAATAATTAAATAATAAAAAACATCCTTCCATCTTTTTCATATTTATGACTGTGACATGATATTACTAAAAGCATTACATGTAAAAGCATTACATGTAAAAACACAAATGAAATATATATAAGTTGGTGGGACAAATCTGGGATGCACATAAAGTTTAGGAAAGGAAGATTGTTTGCACTGTCTGTGAAACCAGGACTGTAGACATTAAATTTTAAGATACAATGACATAAATTTTGCCTTTCATAATCACAGCAGCACTCTCTCTTTGCCATGGCTCTAGCCCTTGAGTTTCCTTCCAGTCTCATGGTAGGGATTTCTTGATAGTTCCCCCCCACACTAACTCAGAAAATAATCTATATTCAATTACTCTTAGTATATCTGTCTTTGCTGATATTTCTTATTGCTGATTTAAGTTTGGAATGCCCTCCAGACAAAAAAATCTTCAAAATCTATGGTAGGAGGAAGGAGAAGAAGTATTTTTATCATTACTCATTGTTATTTCTTAAAGTTATGAATAAATGAATGAATGAGGCATCAACTGCTGAGATCAAGCTATGAAACAAAAGAGCTGCTGAATCAGCAGAGTAATGGAGAAAAGATGAACTAGCTATATCAGATTAAAAAAATTTTGATGTTTCAAGGCAAATGAAATACAGATTACACAAGACTGTAGGGAAATGCTATCAAACCATTTCACCTCTTAGGCACGATGTAAACACACAGGCCTATGCTAATTTGAAGTTTCATACCCCAAAGAATTTAACAAAGTCTCAGCAATTCAAATGAGCTGTTACTCTCCAAAAATAGCTTGTTCTCTTAAGAACCTCTTAAAAGTCACTGCCATAGTGGTAATTCTTTCTGGAACATCTGAACACTCACACTAACTAGATGAATATGCCACAATGTACAAGTAAAGAAGAGAGAGGAGGGTTCATCATTGCAGAAAATCTCTTGCAAAGGAACAGATGCTGGGGTGGGGGAAAGATCCACAGTGCTTTGAGTCAAGGACTTTAGACTTTAAATTTGGTTCTACAGTAGGAAACACCATAGATCTAAAACCACCCTAAAACAATATCTGTTCTTGTCATCATTATCTTTTATGGAAAATGACCGGTCCTTCATTCTGAGATAGATTTACTTCTAGTTGCATCAGCACAGCCTTGCTCTGCAATTCACATTGATTCAGCAGTTGCTGCCCTCCATTTTTTTACCCTTAAGATTTTAGTCTTCTGTCCTCACTGTTTGGCTAAAGAAGCTGAACTCTAGATCACAGACTCTTTATTCATTGATGCTATTGTTCTGCTGTCTTAAAAAAAAAAAAAAAAAAAAAAAAAAAAAGGCAAGCACAGTAAACGGTACAAGCTGAGGGTTCAATTACAGAGGGCAGTTGCATTGCCCCAGGGGTGGAGAAACCTACAAACTGCAAATCAGAGTTACAATATGCCTCGTATTTCTTTTCTTCTATGCAGCTCCTCTAAACCACCCCTATACTTAATTATATACTAAGGCATGTATATTAATTAATTATACATGCTCTGATACAGCTGCGCTGGCTGTACCACTGAGAGTGAAAGAGCTGAGCTTACCACCTGTGCAGGAGGCAAATAATAGCCAAATTGAGACTGCCTTTGCCTTCCTTGCTGTACCATTCTTAGCTTATTTCTTTAAAAAGGAAAAAGTGTAGAAGTTAGGAAGTGCTTTTTCCCAGACATTATTTTACTTGTTTTCAGATCAGACTTTCTGTTTGTGGAAATCATGTATAGAAGGAAACTAGTTTTTCTATCAGGATATACTTTTTCTCTCAAGAGGATGTTCTGACAATCCATTAACGCAGTTCGTAATGGAGAGGGTAGGGAGCAGATCTCAGGCCAGATTGTTCGCTTGCATGAAAGAGGTGCTAATGCCATTGACTTTAATAGGGCTGCATCAATCTAGCAACTTAAGGTTCTCTATATCACAGCCCATAGACCACTTGCAGATTGCAAAGTCTTTGTATTTAGTACACAAAGAGACTTTTTAATTATGGCTACACTTGACAGAATCATTAAAATGTACTATTATCAGTTTACCCAGTGATTCTCTAACATTCCTAAGGATTACCTCTCTTCTTGGAAACACACAGAGTTGTGAGAAAACCTTCTCAGCGAAATCCAAGCTGAATTCAGACGTGATCATTGGAAACCTTCATTAAACCATTTTTACTGTATTAACTCTTTTGAACTCATGCTGTCTTAATTATTATCAAGGAAATGTATCTGTGAGTGTATATTGCCAAAATGTGTTCATTTTTTAAAGTAGCTTTGTGTATGGAATATGTCACCTTACAATTTTTAGATAAAAATTGTTCTGAGGCTGATGTCTTACCTGTTCCAACATGAAAAGAACTTTGATAATTTCTTCCTTATCTGCTAATTGCTAAGAAAAGTTAATTAACTAATAGAAAATATCTAATATTAAGTTATTTCTGTGGAATGGAGATTTTTACTGTTTATTTATGAAAGAAAGATGGCATTGCTTTCTAGAAATTAGTAGAAAAAAATCCCTGAATATCTTCATTTAACTAAGATTGCAGTGGCTTCTCTGGAATTTGAATGCATACCACATTTGCTTAGTCTTCCTAAAAAGAGTATTCTCAATAATAAGGATGTAAAAGACATAGTACAGGTCTCCCATATTCCTTGAACAAGTTCTTCCTGTCCTTCAAATTATAAGTCTAAATAATAAAAACACATTTTGAAGAATGCCTGCTTTTATTTTTAGAAGTAGTCTAGGGGGGGTTGTGGCTAAAGTCAAGATTCCCCACCCCATCCTTAAGTAGTAAAACCTTTATTTTCTGAGGATAAAAGCTGCATCTGCATATGTGAGATTTTCGACAACAGCTGAACTGATGAGAAAATATCAAATATTGTGCAAGTTGGCAATAGGAAACTTGTTTGCTTTGGAATAAGTTTTCCCCAAGAGCTGGGTGTACTTTGGCAGTTGGTGAAATGATTCCCAGATATCTGTCACTCCTATTGATGTTGAGATATTAAACTAATAAGTATCAAATCTGGCTCCAGAACATACACATATCAAAAGCTGCTATCAGTGGGGAACACATAATCCTCTGAAGGCAAAATGAATCAATAATTTTGTTGAACTCTCCTGAAGTTGCACAGATTGCTTGGATAGTATGCAAAAAAAAAAAAAAAAAAGAAAAAGAAAATTAGACCAGCAAAGCATCAGTATTATTAACAACAATGTTATCCTAACATAATAGCTTTCATAACTAATGTAAGTTTATCACAAAACTGCCAAAGCTTCCTGCAGTTATATTTTTATTAAAGCTTATTCTGAAACCTCAGTGTAAACCAAATTGCCTCTAGGGACTGTGTCAATTCTTCTTTCTCTAATTTTTTTTTACCAGTAGGAGAATTTTTACCAGAGGTGATATTCCCTCTTTAACAGAAAGGAGAATCATATTTGTTTCTCTTTAATATGTGGATATTATAAATCATCAATGTATTTAACTATATTTCTTTTGGAAAATATTATCAGTGCTCAAATTCAGAGAAAATTTTGTAGGTTATATCCGTAACTGTCTTTCTATTATTCTTTCTTTGTACATGACAGATGGTGACATCAGTTGAGATAATTTAAGATGATGGTCAGTACAACTTTAGTGCTTTCAAAATACTTGGGTTTTAAGATGAAAGAATAATCAGAAATAACTAGTTGTAAACTCCAAAGACAGAAATTCTTAAAATCTTGATGCTTAACACAGAACTTTGTTTTTTTATTACCAGATTCATGCTATATTCTTTTCCTGTTCTACCAGCAGAAAACATTGTCAACTTTAGTATTTCAAGAAAGAAATTAAAATCATTAGAGAAAAGAAGAGAGTTGCATGTTAGCATATATGACTGTGCAACAATTTGTAACTTCAACATTCCAATCTGTTTCACCTTGAGTGTTTGGTGAAGGTAAGAGAGTTATGAAGACTGTCTAGAGGAAAATAAATGTTGAACTCCTTTTTAAGTTGCTACTGTGCTGTAATATGCATGTATATCATAATACAACTAGTGTCAAGTTGAAAACTCACTCACTCAAATATTTAAATGGAGTCAAATCTTTCCCAACATTTACCTAAGAATGGAGTCAAACATTTACTCCACGTCTCATGTATAAAACAGTATTTTTTCAATGTGTGATGGGTTACACCCATCCTGGAAGCAAGGTGGGGGGGGGGTTGTGAAAGTCTTTCTCTCCCCAAAGGGGTTTTTTTCCCTTGGGAAACTGAATTAGTCAGTTCCACTCCCCCTCCCATCCAGCAAACAATAAGGAAGACACAGCAGCCATTTGCTCTCTTTTGCTTTCTGCCTTGCTGGGACAAAAGGTCTAAGAGAGTCACTGCTGGCTTCCTGATTCTCTGCCACATGGTTGGGCCTGATCTTTTTTCTCCCTGCTGCATCTTCAAAGGACTCTTGATTTTGTATATTCTCCCTACCCATCCTTGTTCCTTACCCTTGTGAACACTCCCTGTTACTGTTTTATTTTACCTCTCTACTTCCAAACTGACTCCAAAGTATTTCTTCATGGATTTACCTCCTTCTTTTTTCCTCATCCACCTTTTTTAACTTCCTTATCTCTCCCTGTTCTTTCCCTTCCCTTTTTTTCTCTTGATTGGGATAGATGGGGGGGAGAACAGGGGAGGGATTCTCAGTCTTGCCCCCATCTGAGCTCTTAAATCCCAGTTAAGGCTCAAACCACCACAGTAATTTTTTTGGTGCTCCAACGTGGGGCTTGGAAATTAATATTCTATTTGGAAAGTAATACTTTGTTTGAAAGAAAAGGATTGGAAGTAGAGATGTTAATTTTGAAGAATCTGATGTTTGAAGCTTTTGCATGGGTGTTTGGTTAGATCTTTTGTATATTCTCTCTATCCATCCTTGTTCCTTGCCCTTGTGAACCCTTCCTGTTATTGTTTTATATATATATATATATATATATATGTAATTGTTTTAATATTTTTTTAAAGAAAATTTTACCTCTCTACTTCCAACTGACTCCAAATTATTTCTTGGTAGATTTGCCTCCTCCTTTTTTTCCTTACCCCCTTTTCTTTCCCTTTTTTTTTCTGAGACGAGGATCGGGGGGAGGTGGGGGGAGCAATTCTCAGTCTTGTCCCCCCCCATCTGAGCTCTTAAATCCCAGTTAAGGCTCAAACCACCACACAATGGAAAGTGAAAAACTGTCTCATTTTATCCTTTTAAGAAACTAGATTAAAAAAAAGAAAAAAGTGTATTTAACTGTGGTCACATATGAATTGCCTACTTCTTAGTTCTTTATGCAATAAAGTACAAATAGCACCATTAAAGCCTGTTTGAGCATACACAGAATATAAAATACAAAGCAACCATTTTTTCAATGATGTTCTAAGTCAAGGTACATCTAAGGAATTCCTAAGATGTGTAAGAGAGTATCTGTAAAGTAAAAAGTAGCAGTCTGTGAAAGCTGACATGACTTTAAGGAAGTTAAACACATAAAACATTTAAGAAAACTCACAAAATGGTTGGTGTTTGAAATAAATTTTTCCCTTCTGTGCTAAAAATATTCCTAACCCAATTCATTTCATTGCTGTATCTGTTTTTTATCATATCTCAGATGATGTTATTCTCAACACAAATAGTGTGCCTAATTATTTATACAGTTATCCTTGTGCAATAGTACATGTGTAGTTCTCATCTTTCCAGTATTTTTCAGAGGGTGAAGTTTTTAAGAGCCCTTCTAGCTGTGTTCAGAATACCCATCTCTGTTTTTGTCTTGCAGTTGTTTGGCTATTTGCAATTTAATGTGTAGCTGGATGCATGCAGAAAGATACCATTCCAGTATGCACACATTAGTATCATAGTATCTTAGTCAGGGTTGGAAGGGAGGACCACAAGGATCATCTAGTTCCAACCCCCCTGCTATGGGCAGGGACACCCCACACTAAATCAGGCTGGCCAGAGCCTCATCCAGCCTGGGCTTAAATACCTCCAGGGATGGGGCCCCAACCACCTCCCTGGACAACCCTTTCCAGGGCTTCACCACTTTCATGGTGAAGAACCTCCTCCTCACATCCAGCCTGAATCACCCCACCTCCAGCTTCATTCCATTCCCCTTAGCCATATCACTACTTACAGTAAACATTACAACAATCTCGTCCAGGAGAGCTGGACCTACTGTCCATGAGAGCTGGACTGACTTCAAGGAAGAACTTTTGAAGGTGCAGGAACAGGCTGTGCCAATGTGCCGGAAGATGAGCCGCCGGGGCAGACGGCCAGCCTGGATGGGCAATGAACTTCTAAAAGAACTAAGAGAAAAAAGAGGGTGTATCATCTTTGGAAGAAAGGTGAGGCAACTCTTGGAATGTTTAAGGATGTTGCTAGGTCATGTAGAAGAAAATTAGGGAGGCAAAAGCACATTTAGAGCTTAGACTGGCCTCTCCTGTGAAGGACAACAAAAAGTTCTTCTATAAATATATTAATAGCAAGAGGAGGGGCAAGGACAACCTCTACTCCCTAGTGGACACGGAGGGGAATGTTGTAACAAAAGATGAGGAAAAGGCAGAGGTACTTAACACTTTCTTTGCCTCAATTTTTACTAGCAGGACAGAATGTCTTCTGGACAGCTGGCCTGCAGAGCTGGCAGATGGAGCCAGGTAGCAGCATAGTACCCCTCTGTTCCAAGAGGAGGGGGTAGTTAGAGATCTCAGCCCTATGAGGAGAGGCTGAAGGAGCTGGGGTTGCTTAGCCTGGAGAGGAGGAGACTCAGGGGTGACCTTATTGCTTTCTACAACTACCTGAAGGGAGGTTGTAGACAGGCGGATGTTGGTCACTTCTCCCATGCAACCAGCACCAGAACAAGAGGACACAGTCTCAGGCTGCGCCAGGGGAGGTTTAGGCTGGATGTTAGGAGGAAGTTCTACTCCGAGAGAATGATTGCCCATTGGAATGGTCTGCCCGTGGAGGTGGTGGAGTCACCTTCATTGGAGGTCTTCAGGAGGAGACTTGATAGGGTGCTCGATGTCATGGTTTAGTTGATTAGGTGGGTTGGATTAGTTGATAGGTTGGATGCGATGATCTCGAAGGTCTCTTCCAACCTGGTTTATTCTATTCTATTGTTTTCTATTGTTTTCTATTGTATTGTATTGTATTGTTAATACAATACAATTGTATTAATTGTATTGTACAATACAATATTGTATTGTATTGTATTGTATTCTATTCTATTCTATTCTATTCTATTCTATTCTACTCTCTATTCTATTCTAACATGGACTTGTCAGTACCATTATCTACAACCTTTCAACTACACAGCTCACTCTCATACCACAGGTGTGTGTATATATATATAAATATATATATACACACACACACATTATATAATTTTTTTAAAGACTTACTTTCCTCTTGAAAAAATCAGTCTCATTGCTGAAGCCAGCAGCACTGTTGCCTAAATTAAAGTCTTTTGTCATTTTTCTCCCTTGTGAAAACTCCATCTTTTTTTTTTTTTGGCTGACTTGTGGTTTTTTTTTTTCACTTAATCTTCCTCAGCTACAAGTTTGCACTCTCTAAGACACTCTGTTTATTTAATGTTAACTATCTTATTAAATGGAAGAGGATTTGTTGTTCATAAATGTTTGTAAGAGGGTCAGTAATGTATTATAGACTCCAATGAACACCCTTTATAGAGTTTTTTGTGACAAACATTAAATACATGTCCAAAGAAAAAGAGTAGTAATTTGTTCTGGTTCTACTCAGACTCTTCAGATATTTAGATGCCTAATCTATCAGAATCACAGTATCAACCAGGCCAAGTTGTAACCATGGCTGGATCATGTTGGGCAAATGAAAATAAGTTTGGGGGTTGAGCTTTTCTTGTCCTTGTTGTTGTGTTGGTTGGGTTTTTTTTGTGTTTGGGAGTTTCTTTTGTTTTGTTGTTGTTGTTGTTGTGTTGTTTTGGTTTTGGTTTGTTTTATTATTTTTTATTTGCTGGCAGGCCCCCCATACACTGCAGCTGGAAAGCTATAGCTGCCTCTCCAAATGGCGGTCACGTGCTGGGATCTGATTGAATCTCTCACAGTTACCACAGCACCCCCCTGCTACGTCACTTCCCCACTTGGCATGTAGATGAGATGACTATGGCCCCCCCCTCTTCCCTGCTGAGGTCTTTGGTCAAGGGAGTCCTCCTGAATGCCTCAAAAAGCAAAGACACACCCCACCCCCCAAAAAAGCACTGCTTGCCAGAGCTGAAGCTGGTCCCAGTGTCGGTGCTGCTGCCTCCCCTATTTATCTTTCAAGAAAAGTCACAATGTCATATGTGAAGCCAGAACATCCAAAACCATTCAGAGAATTAACCAATGGAGCAGCATTTTTTGGTAGCCGAACACTTCTAAACTTTAGTTTTCAGTGCTGCATTTCTGTATTTCAAGGTGTGGTTTTTATTTTCTTTCTTTTTTTTTTTCCCCCTGCTCTTCAGGGGAAAATTCTCAATAGAAACTTTCTTACACAAAGATTAATATGGGATGGTTCATGGGAACCTTGCCCATGTAATAGAACAAGTATTCTGGCATCTCTTTCCAGTGCATCGCAATTTTCTGCCTATCCTTACATGGGAATTTTTAGAGGGATTTGCCAGAGCAGAATAAAATATTTTCATATTAATGGTCCCTCTTTTACTCCAGTCTTTAAAGCAAAAATGACATATTTTAAAATATGCTGAAGTTACCTCTTTTGTCCAGTGGCAACCGAGTTTTTCAAGAACATATACAATTGGAAGTGGGACACCTAGAAAGAAAGCATCAAAATAAGAACTAATTCAAATGGAAGGCTGATTCCTGTGTCCAGCTGGTTAAGTCTTCTTCTTGCATGAAGATGGAAGGATGTCTTTTTCACTTTTGAAGATGAGGTGATCCTAAGAACTTGTGAGAGAGCTGAGGTCCTGCCTCAACATTAGTATGTCAGTCTACTGTAAATAATTTTCAAACCAAAAAAGTACTTAGGTTCAGAAGTCATTATACTTCATCACTTATGAACCTCATATTTTTTTATAATGCAGACTGATAGCTAAAAGAAGATAAGGAAGCTTATTGTTGCAAGATTTCCTGCCTGCTTATACAAATCCCTGTATTTGGTTAACTCACATAACTGATCCTGAAATAGCCTGAGCTCACCACAGATTGCAGGAGTCAAGACAGTCACAACGTATTGCGTAGCAAAATTCCACACTTAAGCCATGCTGTCAGTTAGATGGGTCCCACTGTAATGGTGTGTCTTCTGTCAAACACTTCTAAATAGACTCTTGTATTTTCTGATACTTTCCTGAGGGAGTTTTATCATAGTTCAGATGTACGGTAACCTGATAAGCCTTCATTTAGTACTCTTCTATCACTATTTAACCTCAAAATGCATCTAGAGACTACCATCAAAATGCCTTTTTTTCTTTTTTTTTTTGTGGTAATGGAGCCATCAGCAGTGGTTAGAGCAGATTAACCAAGTGTTTTTGTTACAAAAGAAAGTCTGCATCCCACAGTCTTGCTAAATCCTTGCTAATGGGAGTTTCGTCATCTAAAAGGGTAGTTGTTCATATACAATAAAGTATCCAAGACCATAAAAGTCTCTAAACAAACAAAGTCTGTGAGAGATGCATGTATAAGGTGTTAGCATTATTACTGGATAACGCTTTAACTGAGCTATCTATATTTGTCTCAGGATAGTAAGAAAATATCTTATTAGATCCATGCCTGAGAAATTCAATTCAGCTGTTCAATGGAGGAAAGGAAAAAATCAGCGTTTCAGGGTATCACATTTATTGATAATGCTATTTAAGCCTACACACACAAAAAAAACCCAGCAACCTTAACATTTAACAGATGTAAGAGTATGTATAGCTAAAAATGCCAGAAAGGTGCTTAGTTGGTTCAGAAAATACTGAGATCAATAATTTAAACTATAGAAAATTTATTGTTCTCATTTTCAACAAATGTAGAAAGAATTAAGATGCTTCAAACAGGAATCAGACTATCTTGTCTTTTCTTTTTCACACAAAAGTACAAAATAACATTCAAGAAATTAAGTGACTAATTAAATATCTGCTTATGTAAAAATAACTACTAATAGATATTTAATATAAACTCTCTCTCTATATATATATAAACAGAAAACATTGTTTACTGTGTTTATTCTGTGGGGTTTTTTTGGGGGGGGGTTATCTTTAAAACTGTACAGTGCTCCACATATCTTCTTTACTGTTAAATATTGGACACTGGAATGGACTTCCCAGGAAGGCGGTTAAGTCACTGTCCCTGGAGGTGTTTAAGGAAAGATCGGATGTAGCACTTAGTAACATGGTCTAGGCAATGTGGTAGTGTTAGGTCATAGGATGGTCTTGATGATTACCTCATTTGTACTTTTTTGTCCCTCTTAATTCAGACTACTACTAATAAACAACTGTATTTCTTTGTGGAGCTAAGGAGATTTATTCAGGGAGAGAAAAAAACATGTCAGAATCTACAGAGTTCCATGGAGTTCAAATGTTAAAATAAACAAAACACTATATACTTATGCCATCTAATATATACATTATACTGCATCTAAATAGGACTTATATACCTGTGTCCACAGGTATGTTTAGGTCTGCATGTATAGTAACTGTAAAAGAAATTGATTATGAATTGTATCATAAATATGGTCATTGCAATTTATTTCCTATCTTATGAGAAAATAAAATATTTTAGTCATTAACCATTTAAATGACACTTTTGCACCACAATTTTAATTACTTTCAAAATTCCAACTTATTCTTTCAGAATAAAAAATAAACTAGAAATGGAACAAGCTATTTTCAGTATCCATTATGTAAGAGATTACTAATATATTCATGCAGCTGGGGGCAAGGATATGAAAAGGGGGATTAAATAAACTACATTTTTAGGAGAGTGACTTGGTTGTGATTCATAGTCATAACAGCAATTATTTTCTGATGTCAACAAGCTAAGGAAAGTAATGTCATTTCTTCAGTTTTAGTGTTTGAAGATAGTAGTAAACTGTCTGAAAGTTACTATATCAGTTACAGTCTTTTGAGTACCTTAAAATACTTCTTATGAGTGGAGTTAAAAGGTAACTATACCACATAGTGATTTATTTTTATGATTTTTGCCTCCTCCCATGCTCTCTCACTGATTTTTATACTCCATAGCATCCACACTCTAAGATTTCTGGCAAAGGAAATTTATTAGAGCAGCTGCTGTGTTGATTTAGAGTTCTCTCATCAAGTAGTAATCTTTACCTAGAGACATCCTGACAGTAGATAAGGATTGCAAAACCTAAGTATTTCTCATGAAAGAATTTATATCTATATTACTGAATATGTCAAATTTTGGAATCACAATCAGCAACTGACAGAACAAACACATTTTATAGCAGAAGTAAAAGTTAACTGGGCCAATTTGAAAGAGAATAACAGCAGGTATTTTTCTTTTAAAATGTGTTTACTTCCACAGGGGTAGGAGGGAAACAACAAAACTCTCTTCTTTAAGACTTATTTTCTAGTAGCAAGACTTTAAGAATCACATTAGAAATCCTATTTAATAGTGTATGCATTTTCCAGAACATGTGCATTGTCTATAGCAATATACACTAAATGTAGTTTTGTTTTTTTTTTTCCTTCTCAGTACTTCAGATCTAGTATCTAATAATAAAGTCCATAAAAAACACAAGTTGAAAGAGTTCTTTCCTAAACAATGGTCATCATAATATATGACAAGGTTTTTTTAGCAAATTTTGAAATGTATGTTGATGTATGTTGAAATTATGTATTTTTATTGTTATAGGAGTTTTCCCAAATAGATACAATACAATACAATACAACAGGTTGGAAGAGACCTTCAAGATCATCACGTCCAACCAATCCAACCCACCTAAATACAATACAGTACATACAGTACAATACAGTACAAAACAGTACATACTGTACAATACCCACCTAAATACAATACAGTACAATACAGTACAATACAGTACAAAACAGTACAATACTGTACAATACAGTACAATAGAGTACATACAACCCACCTAAACAACTAAAAAACTAAACCCTGGCACCAAGCACCCCATCAAGCCTCTTCTTGAACACCTCCATGAAGGTGACTCCACCACTTCCACAGGCAGCTGATTCCAGTGGGCAATCACTCTCTCTGTATAGAACTTCTTCCTAACATCCAGTCTAAACCTGCCCTGGCGCAGCCTGAGACTGTGTCCTCATGTGGATACACATGACTCTAATACAGCCCTGTGAATTAAGAATCCTATTATTTTCATTCTTATGACATATATGTAGCTGATTCACAACAAAACATTAATATTTCTTCTTATTCAATGAAAATGCCTGTGGTGAGAATTCATCTTCAGCACACAGCCCCAAAGTTATATGGGTCCTAAAGTAAAGGTTAGAATCGAACACAGATTGCAGTAAAAGGCTTTCCCTGTTAACTGCTTTGTCTGTGTACACAAAGTGTGCCATCACACAGGTGAAATGTATTAATTTGCCAAACCATAAGCCAAAAGATTGTAAGGTTAATTGCGTAGGCAATCATAAAGAAAAAAATTAGAATTAAGATGAATCTTAATTTTCATAAACTATGTATGGTTGTGGTGGTTTGAGCCTTAACTGGGATTAAGAGCTCAGATGGGGGGCAAAAGGTAAGAAAGTCATAGTTTCTATGGATGAGATTAGGGGTTCTGATTTACTCTGTCCTCATATTCCCTTAAATGATTAGCAAACTCACAGACAGTTTTAGAACTTCCATCCTATCCAGTCAGGAGTATCCCTCCTAATGTGTGTACATGTTTTTGAGGGTGCTGTCGATGAGTTTCTTATGAAGGACTGTCTCATAGGCACCTCATCTGGGTCTGAAAGGAGCTGGCTGTCTCCATAAATTATTTCCAGCACAGGCATCTGTCTCAGATACCGAATGCCCTGTTCCATAGTTGTCCATCTAATCAGAGCCCAGGGCAGGTCATCTTTTGGGTGGTACTGGCTCTTTATGGCATTGAGGATCTGGGCCCAGAGAGTGTGTGCTCCACTGAGTTTGGCTAACTCTTTGTCCAGACCAGCATCACAAGTCAGGGAGTCTAAAAGCTTTTACCTCCCTCTTATCCAGGTCCACTGTGTCTACCCCCTTGTCCCAGCATCTCAGGGCCTAGCTTAGTATTGGCTCATCCTCTTTCCGTGCATAATCAAGATGAGTTTGCCTTAATTGCTTTCTGGGTAGAGATGTAATAGTTATTATTTTCTGTCCAAGTGACCCTCATCTACCACTGGGTTCTGTGAGGTGCTAGGCCCTGCTGACATGCCTTCCTCACCATCCATGTTTGGAGATGATTTTTGCCTCCTTTTCCTGTGTGTCACAGAAAAATGTCTTTGATGGAAACTTGACTTACATTACAATATGCTCTATATGCTTAAATATAATCCCTGTAGGGGCATTTGATCTATAACATTAGTTTCATAGCTTGCTTCATGAAAATTTTCTATGTTAGAGAAATTCAAAGAATTCAAGAGGTACATGTCCAACTGCATTGATAAAGTTTTTATCCAGCTGAGCTATCTCTATCATTACCACACCACATGGTAAGTTATTAATTTGTAGATATGGGTCCAAAAGATCCAACCAAACACCCATGCAAAAGCTTGGAACATCAGATTCTTCAAAATTAACATCTCTACTTCCAATTCTTTTCTTTCAAACAAAGTATTACTTTCCAATTAGAATATTAATTTCCAAGCCCCACGTTGGAGCGCCAAAAAAATACTATGGTGGTTTGAGCTTTAACTGGGATTTAAGAGCTCAGATAGGGGCATGACTGAGAATCCCTTCCCTGCTCTCCCCTCTCCTCTCTCCCAATCAAGAGAAAAAAGGGAAGGGGAAAGAGCAGGGAGAGATAAGGGACAAACTATAAAAAGAAAGAAAGGGGGATAAGGAAAAAACGAGGACGTAAATCTATGAGGAAATAATTTGGAGTCATTTTGGAAATAGAGAGGTAAAATTTCCTTTAATATATATATATATATATATATATATATATATATATATATATAATAAAACAGTAACAGGAGGGTTCACAAGGGTAAGGAACAAGGATGGGTAGGGAGAATATACAAACCAAGAGTCCTTTGAAGATGCAGCAGGGGGAAAAAACACCAGGCCCAATCACATGGCAGAGAACCAGGAAGCCAGCAGTGATTCTCTTAGTCCTTTCGTCCCGGCGAGGCAGAAAGCAAAAGAGAGCAAATGGCTGCAGTGTTTTCCTTTTTATATCCTTGCTGGACAGGGAGGGGAGTGGAACAGACTAATTCAGTTTACCAGGGGAGAAACTCCCTCTGGGGAGAGCAGGGCTCTCAAAATCCTCCCCCCCTCCCCAGTTTCAGGATAGGCATAACCCATCACGATGGTAAAGCTCAGTAGTGTCTTATTCTGTTATTAGTCAAAGTGCTTCCAGATGATGGCAACAATGTTGTTTTGGCCTGGCTGATCTCTTTATGGATGCAAAATATAACATTTGATTTTGTGAGATTTTAACAGACAAGGAGAAGGCTGAGGTACTCAACAAGTTTTTTGCCTCAGTCTTTACTGATAATTTTGCTCCATCCCTTTGCCGAGTTGATGGACCACTAAGTGTGAACCAGTGAGGTAAAGTCCCTCCCACTGTAATGGAAGATCAGGTTCAGGACCACCCAAGGAACTTCAACATGCATAAATATGTGGGACATGAAGAGATGCATCCTATAATTCTGAAGGAATTGACTGATGCATTTGCAAAGCCACTCTCATTGATATTTAAAAAGTCAAGATGGAGATGGGTGGCAAGTGGTATCCCTTACTGGGATCAGTGTTGTTCAATATCTTCAGCAATGGTATAGACAGTGAGACTGAGTGCACCCTCAGCAAATATGCAGACAATACCAAGCTGAGTGGTGTGGTTCAGAAGACTGAAGAACAGGATGCTATCCAGAGGCACCTGGACAGGCTGGAGAGGTGGGCTGAGGAGAATCTCCTGAGATTTAATAAGGCAAAGTGCAAGGCCTGCACCTGGGTCAGGGCAACCCTCAATATCAATACAGGCTGGAAATTTAGAACAGCACTGCAGAAAGGTCTTGGGTTATTGGTGGATGAAAGCTGGACATAAGCCAACAATGTGCACTTGCAGCTCAGAAGGCATATTGCATCCTAGGCTGCATCAAAAGAAGGATGGCCAGAAGGTCAATAGAGGTGATTCTGCCATTTTACTCTACTCTGGTGAGACCTCACCTGGAGTATTGTGTCCACAGTACCATATCCTACAAAACTGAGACAATAATTTCTGAGTCTCCCTGTCATTGCCTTCAACCATACCACATCTTTTTTGGCAAAAATCCACAGATACAATACACTGAGGAGAAAAAAGCACTGATAAAGCAATAAGACCACAATCAGGGAGACTATTAGAGGTCACAGAATCCAGAATAATTTCATTTGGGGACTCCTTATTCTGATTATTAATCAGAATAATCATGTTGGGTGCAAATATGTTATGGATTGGATTTGTGCCCCAACAAACCAGAAATTTACCCCTGAGTAAATTTACCACACTAATTCAGAATTTTGGAACAAAATGAAACTACATTTGCAAAATTGGACTAAATATGGAATTATAAAAAGCAGCCAACATATACAAGGTATATTTACATATATTCACAGTTCAACAACATCAGAGATACCCCCCTGTGCAACAGTTCTTCATGACTAAGGCTACGCAAAACCACTGCTTTCTATTAATTTAAAACATGTGGCTGTTTAGTGGTTTTTTTTTTTTCCCTTGTATTATTTTCTTATGGAGAAAAGAAGGCTGGAGGAAAAGGAAACCCAGAAGGTGGTCATTGAGAATAAGCAATTGTGAAGCCACAAACTAAGCAATTTTCTGTCATCCTTATATATGTTAATTATTACTTTATTAATTTCAAATTCACTGACTATAAGCATGGAGTATAGGGATACTTGTCATGACTATAAACAGCAGAAGGTGCTATTGAAGAGGTTTTTTAAAAGATCAAGCATAAGCTTATATTCTGACATCTATTATTTATTATAACATTTATTTCATAACTAAAAACTGAGAAGATTTTAATACTTGCTACTGATGCAATTTACTGTCATAATTTTATAAAAGTAATCATTAAAATACTTCATATCCACAACTAGTGTATATACTTTGAATTCCAAGCGTATATTCCATAACTTATGACTCAAACAGGTTCAAGATTCAAAGTCTTGGAGGTATGCACTGTCAACAAGTTTGCAGATGACACCAAGCTGAGTAGTGCTGTTGGTATGCCAGAGGGATGGGATGTCATCCAGAGGACCAGGACAAGCTGGAGAGGTGAGCACAGTGAACCTCACATCCTGGCTGCATCAAAATAAGCATTGCCAGCACATCAAGAGAGGTGATTCCGCACACTCAGCTCTGGCATGACCTCAAGTACTGCAATCAGCTCTGGAGCCCTCAGTAGGGGCAGGAATGTACCTGATGGAGAGGATCCAGAGAGAGAACCACAAAATATATGGGGTTGTAACGCCTAGGCTACAAAGACAGGCTGATAGAGCTGGGGCCGTTCAGCCTGGAGAAGAGAAGTCTGTTGGAGACCAATAATGACCTTCTAGTACCTAAAGGGAGCCTACAAGAAGGATGGAGAGAACTGTTTACCGGGACTATAGTGCTAGGATGAGGGCAATGGTTTTAATTAAAGAGTAGATTTAGGTAGGATGTTAGAAACAAGTTATTTACCATGAGGGTAGTGGAACACTGGAACAGGTTACCCAGGGAAGTAATTGAGGTCCTATCCCTGGAGATATACATCAGGCTTGACAGTGCTCTGGAAACCTGATCTAATTGAGGATACCCCCACTTGCTGCAGAGGGGTTTGGACTAGATGACCTTCCAACCCAACTGTTATAGGGTTCTATGATTTTATGATTCTATGTCTGATTCTTTTACTTAGCCCTTTAAGAACTGAATTATTCAAAATGTGCATGTTAGAGTACTTGATTACTCTTGCAGCAGTTTTCATTTACTCTTTTTATGTTTAATTTGCCTCGGGAATAACTTTTTTTTAGAAGTCTTGATTTGCTTTCACTTCTCAAACAATTTCTCTCATACTTGTTTTTTATTTTCTGTTCTCTTTTGTGGTTTTGAATGAGCAAACCTTAGGATTTCTTAAAAACAACACAGTAAAATGGCAAGATTAGCATCTGGATTTTTTATTCTGTTATAGGAAAGAGTTGCAGAGGAATTCCTCAACAGTTTGAAAACTTTAGTTTGTATTCAAAACCATTGACCAAACTACTAATTTCTTCCAGTTGTCTGTACAACTCATTTTTTGCTACTTTGACATGAGGAACACTGATTACACTTGTTTAGAAGCATGCCTACTCACAGTTTAGTTCGTACACTGGTAATCAAAATTCCCAGGAAATAATTTTGAGTATGTTATTGTCTTTCTATCTTTTATTCAAGTGCAGCAATTCCTATTATATAACAACGTACCAAAGTTCACATTCTGAGATGATCATTGATTAAGACACCTCTAAACGATTTAGCAGTGCTCTAGCAGACCTTATGGATCTAATGAATATCCTCATACCAAAGGAGAATGAAGGAGCAAATCTAATGGTGGAGACACCTACTAGCTTCTTTCAGGAAGAGTTCTTCCATGATCTAATACTCATAAGCATAATAAGTTAGAACACACAATGTAGAGAGTTTAAAAGGAACCAAACAAAAGTGTTACTTGCAGTTTCTTATCTTGCATATCCAAAGATCTTGAATAAGAACCATCTCTGAAGTGTTTTTTTGGTGTTGTGTACTGGTTGCATTAATCATGAATTAGGGATTGAATGAGAGAGTGAACTCTGAAAATGTCAATAAAGTCATCATTGATCACTTTTTGTGATTACTTTTTGCCACAAATAATTAAATTTTGTTTTTTAAGAAAGATTTTTTTTTCAAAGAAATTTATATACAGTAGAAAAGACTGCTACAATTTGTATTGGAAACAAATAAATTCTATTATTTCTTTTCAGTGTTTTAGGAGAAAAAAAAAACCAAAACCAAGCCTGAACTTCAAATTCACATTTCAAATAATGTTATGATTAGAAGTATATTGGCATTTAATTAAGAAAATAAATAGATATGCAGGAAAAGATAACAAATGAATTTATAACAAGTTTTGTTTCTTTCCCTGTTTTTATCATTCAACTACCAAAACTTCTCCGCTTGAATTAAAGCCAAAACATTAATCCGACAGAATATACTTGTAAGTTGTTATTACCTGTCCATATTGTCTACATAGTATTTCCTCACAACTACTGTGTATCTTAGTCTCTCAGAGGTAACTGTGAAATCAACATTTCTGACACTGCTTCCAATACTAACCAAAATTTTCTGTTCATCAGGGTTTTGTTCTGTTTTGTTTTAGGGTTATTTCTTGGACAAGAACAGATTATTTCAGCTTTTCAGTAAAAACAGAATGATAAGACAGTTGTCAGTTAGAACTTAGGGACTAAGTTAGGAACTAAGAAAGGTGACTGCATACAGAAAGTTATGAGGAAAAGTACAAACTTATATTTACAAATTGTTCTAAATCTTTCACTGTATTCATAATGCAGAAGACACATATCTATGTGAAATTAAACTAGTGGGGATATCAAGATAAATATTTTACCACTTATTCCGTGCCAAAAATAAGGAAAGAGTTTAAGATGTTCAAAACAATAGAATTATTCTTGTAGGACATGTAGTGTATTAAATTAGAAATGTATGTGTTTGTCCTCTGTGGGATATCTGTGGCATTTAGCCTGCCATGTTTCAAGGCTTAACTTTCTGGTGATAATGGTGCTGGTTTCTTATTCACAATACTCTCAGCTGAATTTTTGATCTTTCTAAATCCATTTTTTGGACACAGGGGTCAAATTAACTTTTCAGGTGTCAGCATTATGAATTCTGAGTAATCCTATTAATAGAAATGATACCACAAATTTAGATGGACCAATGGACCTCACTGGAATAAAATACTACCAAATAGAGATGTTCTATATAATAAGAGCCAATGTACAGCCAACATATATTTTGGTCTCAGTACCGAATAATTATTTTTTGCATAATGAAAAATTATATATTATAGTTTTAGAAGACAGAAGTTTACTGCTTGGTCTCTATCTGAAGATTTCATGTCTTGCAACTGACCAAAGTCAGGAATAATTCGTTTTTATACCAGGATAATAGTTTATACTAACTTAATAAGTTTAACGCTGCTTCAGCAAATATTTCAGATAATACCTAATGTACTTATGTCTGTCTATATGTGTATACATCTATGAGTATCTGCCTGTGGATGAGAGATTAAGTTTTTGTGGGTGAGTATGTAGGTCTGATAAATAAGATCCGAAATGGAAGCAAAACCCCATCATTTCAGAAACTCAGAGAAGTAATCCAGACTTTTCTGGATTGTGCTTGTTATTTTTAATGAAACTACAGGGAGATAAATGGAGAGGAAAAAAATAGCATGGATTAAAAATAATAATTTCTAGCATTTGTTGTTAGGTTTCCCACCTATATGTGTTTAAAAAAAGAGAAATTTGAGTAAAAGTCTTAGCCAACTTTCTACAAGTTTGTGGGGTATTTAGACTAGACTAGACTAAAATAGACTAGAATAGAAGAGATAGAATAGAATAGAATTAACCAGGTTGGAAGAGACCTTTGAGATCATTGAGTCCAACCTATCATCCAACACTATCTAATCAACTAAACCATGGCACCAAGTTCCCCATTCAGTTTCTTCCTAAACACCTCCAGTGATGTTGTGTGCCAGTTTGAAGGCAGATCCTCCCTTGCCTCCCACCAGGGAAGAAAAATGAGATTCAGACAACAGATTGCAGAAGTGATGAAAGTTTAAATGGAAAGCAGTGAGTGTTTTACAGAGAACCACAAGTGCAGTGACAAAGAGATCCCAAATCATACCCAGAAACCTCCCAGCACTCCCTTCTCCCCACCTGAGGGTACACCGAAAAAAACCCAGGGCTCTTTCTTCCCCACCTCCACTGTTAGGCTAATCTCAGCTGGCCAGATCTGAGATTGCCCTTACCCCTTCTCCTCCTGGCATTAGGCCTAGCCAGACCCAAGAGGCCTCAAGATAACTCCCCCTCCATTACCAGATATGGAACATCTCCCATGGTAGCGGTGAGGGAAAGAGGAAGTGTGAGACCTTGTAAATGGATTTATAGGGAGCAGAACATTATGGAATGAAATACGCAGCTTCCCATGTCCACCACTGGGTTGGACACCCTGGCACCAAAGGTGTATCTGTGTGGTGCTACCACAGAGGCAGCAGAAGGCACCCACCCTAAACTACCACATGGTGCCTCCACCACCTCCCTGAGCAGCACATTCCAATGGCCAATCACTCTTTCTAGGAAGAACTTCTTCCTAACAACCACCTACACCTTCCTGATGCAGCTTGAGACTGTGTCCTCTTGTTCTGGTGCTGGTTGCCTGGGAGAAGAGACCAACCCCTGCCTGGCTACAACCTCCCTTCAGGTAGTTGTAGGCAGCAATAAGGTCTCCCCTGAGCCTCCTCTTCTCCAGGCTAAACAACCCTAGCTCCCTCAGCCTCTCCTCATAGGGCTTGTGTTCCAAACCCCTCACCAGCTTTGTTGCCCTTCTCTGGACACATTGCAGCAACTGAACATCTTTCCTAAACTGAGGGGGCCAGAACTGGACACAGGACTCAAGGTGCGGCCTAACCAGTGCTGAGTACAGGGGCACAATGACTTCCTTGTTCCTGCTGGCCACACGGCTCCTGATACAGGCTAGGATGCCATTGGCCTTCATGGCCACCTGGGCACACTGCTGGCTCATGTTTGCCTACTATCGACCAGTAACCCCAAGTGCCTTTCTGCATGGCTGCTCTCCAGCCACTCTGACCCCAGCCTGTAGCACTGCATGGGGTTGTTGTGGCCAATGTGTAGAACCCAGCACGTAGATGTGTTAAATCTCATGCTGCTGGACTCTGCCCACCTGTCTAGCCTGTCAAGGTCCCTCTGCAGAGCTCTCCTACCCTCTAACAGATCAACTCCTTCTCCAGCTTCAGGTAGTTGTAGAAAGCAATAAGGTCTCCCCTGAGCCTCCTCTTCTCCAGGCTAAGCAACCCCAGCTCCCTCAGCCTCTCCTCATAAGGCTTGTGCTCCAAACCTCTAACCCGCTTTGTTGTCCTTAGGAACATTAAACTATGGCAATAGCTTCCAGGATGGCATTACGAAAAATGGAGTTTGTGAAAAGAAAACTTGGGAATATGTTTATGGTTTTCTCAGCAATGTAGAAACAGGAAGAGCTCCTTTAGCATTTTTTAAAGTTTTTCTGCATTCAATTCTAATCCTTACACACAATAATAAGCAGGGTACCCAGTCCTCTGTCATATACTAGAGCATAAAAAATGAGGAGCAGTATGAACATGTTTGCACAGCTAGCAGGAGTAAAGAAAGTTATGAGATAAAGTTTGTAGATGTTTGCAATATGTCTAACGGTAATAGGAGACTGTGTGAGGTGTAGAGTGAAATCTGGCTAACAGAAACACTGCTAAATAAACAGGAATAGTTGATGACACAAAGTCCATCACTAGGGAATGGCTAGGTCAAGTGGCATGGCATGTGCAAGTGGCTACTGGGACATGATATGCTTACGGGAGCTACTAGCAGGATCAGACATTTCCTACAGGTGCAGCTCAGGGGACAATTTGTGGCTATTATCAGAACTGGATAATGAAAAATGCTAAGTCAATGGATCAGAGCAGCTTGAACTGAGCCACACATTAACCAGTGTAATCTCTGATTAAGAGTTACTGCAAGAGAGAACTTGTGTTGTACAAGATGCAAACCACTTTGCCTAAGAATTTCCTTATCAGAGAAAAGGATCATGTATTCTTATTCTAACAATTTCAAAATGAGTTACTGTTCCCTCAATGACCCAACTACGCTCTTTTTGGTCTTTAAAACAAATATAATTCACTAGCTTTTGGATTTTATCTTTATGAACAGGATAAATAATCTCATTGAAAGCTGAATGTAAGGTTGGAAATCTGGTCATGATTTTCTTATTTTATATAATTACCCCCTCAATTCAGATATGCTGCTGACAGTGAAGTCCCATAACAAGTATTACAAGTATAATACACATTTATCTTATGTAATTTACATGTACATATACATGTACACTTACACAATAAACTTAACTACAATGTTTTATTGTATTTCTATTGTTCTACTTTTTACTGCATATTAAATATACACGTCATTCCTGCATATTAAGCATACAAGTAATTGTTAATCACATTATAGAGTATTATCCATGGTCTCTGGTACTTTCAGGCATTTGTGGGTGGTCTGTCTGTTCCTGATCATTACTGTAAAGTAACAATCTTTTAAACTGAGTTTGAAAATCAATAGTTTTGGCAGACCGCTCATTATGCATTTCCACATCACTTGCACATCTGAAAGTAATTCCACACAAAGTTACATTCTTTATCATTGTAAAGACCTTTGCTAGGATTTCAGGTATACGGTAATATATTTTTCCTTGTCTGGTAACACTTTCATATTCCTTATTTTAATATTCAAATTAGACATATATTGAGGCATAGTTAAACAATAATTATGTGGAGTTTTCAGAAAAGTGCTTTCCAAAAGAAGTGGACTTTGTGGATTTGCTATGTTTTGTTTTCTGAAGAAGCAGATTTGTCTTTGCATTCAAACCATGAGAAAGTAGACCAAAATTTTCCTTCTTTACAAAGCCTTTACTCAGTGGTCATCCAGCAAATAATTTCCAATCAGTAAGAGTCCAATACATCCACAAGGCTGGCAAAAAATCCCTGGGAAGTGGTGAGCATTGAAATGCCTTACCTTTGAAATGAGAGTTCTCTACTTTTGTGCTGAAGCTGTTCATGAAACCTTAAAAGTATTTTGTTGTCTGTGGGTGCATGAACAATAGGTGTTAAATAACAGCTTCCTCTAGGATAGGTATCTGTAACACAGCCTTTCACTCAAGGAAGTTTCCTATTCCTTGAATAATTTCTAAGAGTTTCTGAATAACACTGTTTGAAAGATTGTTTTCCTATTGAAGATAGATAAAATATAGATTGTTTGCTACATTATGGTCATTCTTTTTTCTGATCACATTTAATCTGTGAAATTGCAATTGGGCACATATATACTATACTCAGGCACTCAAGTTTACCCTAGTCCTTTCAGTTTCTTCTGCTGAGAGTGTGGATTTCACTTTCTGACCATAACCAATTATTTGCATAAAAATACTGTAGTTCAGCCTCCGAACATAGGCTTCAACTCCTCTACCCATTAATGTAACTGGGTTTCTTCCATATTTCCAGAAATAGCAGTTTTTCTATTTTCACTTTTATTGTTGTAGCTGTGAAACTTCATTGCTTCTTCACTTCCCTTAAGCACTTTGGTTTACAATTGCTGCTACTAAGATAGTGCTTATATTTTCCATCCTGTATTTCAGATTAAGAGAAGGGGCACATATTGCATCTTATCAAAACATCTTATATACTCTCAACATATTTTTCAGTACTTTCTGCCAATACAATATGTTACCTGATGATCTGTCCAGATCAACAGATCATTTCCCCCATTCTCTCATATTGTCCAGGTGATTCATATTGATTCACTAGTTAATACGTCATGTTTGTCCAGTGCTGATGGGCTAATGAAAATGAAAAAGGGATTAAATAAAAACCACAAACAAACCCAAACCAAACAACAATACAAAAAAAAAAAAGCTTGTCTTGCGACAATATGTAGAACAGTCCTTTTCATAATTTTTTACCACTCAAAGTGTAAGCAACCATGTTTGAAATAATGTGTAGTAGGCTGCGCTGGATAGTCAAAGAGACGTTGACAGTGCCTTAAAGTGCTCCTATATTTGAAATTCCATAGAGCAATTCTGTTACCTATAATTCCCATAAGAAGTAAAATGTCAGAGCCTGTTACCTGCTGTCAGGCACTGACTAGCCAGCCCTGTACCAGTAAGGACATCACCCCATCTAATGTGAAGAGAAAAAAACAGCCACTTAAAGGCAGAGAAGACAAGAACAAAAGAAGCCACGATGAAAACTCAGTCAAAAGTTCTAGTGTTCACTGCTTAATTAGAAATGTGTTAAAGATCAGGAAGACCTAATTCTCCTTTCAGTAAAATGAAAATGTTCAATTTCATTTAATAATGGTGCAAACCTCAGACATTTAAAAAAACCCAGTGTTTAGCATTGATAATTTCAATTGTGACAATGATGCCTCCTTATAACATCTCTGAAATATTTAGGTATGCTGTCCCTGATACAGATAGTTTCAAGAAATTACCTGAACAAACACATACTGTTTTGTATGTTATAACATGTAAAACATCATAGTAAGACTCTACAAAACTTCCTACCCAAACAGGTTATATGTTATTATTGTGTTGTCATAAAACATCAAACCAACTGAAAACCCATGTCATGGCACAAGGTGATAAACTTTAAATCTAGACCCAGAGTAAACTACTTATGTTCACCTCAGTAGTATATTAAGTTCAAAATTACTACATTAACGCTCCAATTAATTTTTTTACTGGGCATATTTATTAATTTATAGTTTGTTACAATTTTACAATGTCAAACTAATCCAAAATCACAGAAATCATGTTATCTTATAGATTGTATTTGATTATGCTCTCCTCCCTCCTCCCCCACCTTCTTCTATCCTTTGGTTCTTTATAAATAATATTAGTGTGGCATATGTCTGTGGTGACAAAGACTCCTCCCCTCCTTGGGCCAGTATGCAATGGTGGCTCCTGGGCCACTTAGCAAAATTAGCACTAGCCATTGTGTTGTTTAATGGCCACACTCAGGAAGCTGAGGTATGATAGTACTTTCTGATCATGAGTCATTAAGTCAAAAGGATTCAACCTCCACACATCTTGGGTACAGGTTCAGTGAGCTGGAATGATTAACCACATCTGCTCTGAATACCTTGCAAGGCTGTCAACAAAGGAGACCATAGCTCCCATCGAAGAGTACCAAGCTTCCTGACACGATTAATGTCCACAGCAGAAAGTCAATGCCAATCATCTTCTGGGAGTATAGATACTCATCCTAAAGTGAGGACCACTGGAGCTCTCTAGGATGACAGTGATTGTGTCTTGGTATCTCTCCCTGAGCTGGGATGCCTCTCAGGCCTGACTTTGATGGTCTCTTGGTAAAAACAATGAATAGGAAGAGGATCCACTTGTAGTATGCCAACAAACTGGATCACTATCCAGCTGCAAAGAATGACAACAGGAAGACCTCCTTTTAATAAGCTGACAGCAGAAGACACATGTATTTGTGATCTCTAGGATTTCATGAAATCCTAAAGATCCATAGGTACTCAAATTTGCTATAATCTGCAGAAAGGAAATATCTTAATCATGGGTTGACCTTTATACCTGTATATACTGCCTCTGTGTGTACTATTTGTGTTTGGGGTTTTTTGTTTGCTTACCAAACTTCTTTAAATCTCTTATGTGAATCACTGTATTAACTATAACCAATTATTCACTGATTAAACATTGCTATTTTGTAAGTTACTGCAACAGTGTTATCATGTTTTTAATTGCTACTACCTCTTTCAGTTGTTACCTCAGAATTCCATGGGATACACAGTATTGAATTGACCTTTCCATCAAATTGAACTTTGATTACCTTAGCTGAATTTTGCTAAGATGTACCAAAGCTTTCTCTATTTATCTACCTCATGTTGCCTTCCTATTGAGTGAGGTACATTTCACTCATTCTGAGTGTTGTGGTTGAGGAGACTCAGACAAATGGATTGCAAAAAAAATGGTGGAAAGTTTAAATGGAAAACAATAAAAGTTTTACAGAAAACCACAAGCACCGTGACAAGAGAGAGAGATCCCAAAAAAACCCAAAACCCATACCCAGAACATCCCACCCCCACCTGGGGTAAAC
The DNA here is from genome assembly GCA_015227895.2 of Colaptes auratus. Classification (NCBI taxonomy): domain Eukaryota; kingdom Metazoa; phylum Chordata; class Aves; order Piciformes; family Picidae; genus Colaptes; species Colaptes auratus. The sequence goes on from JAAWVA010000196.1 coordinate 29,265, forward strand.
CCAAAAGCCCCCAGGCTCTTTCTTCTCCCCCACCCCCAACCCAGCCTTGGGCCTGGGTAGGCCCAAGGAGGCAGCTCACGCCATTTTACCTAGGCACCGGCGGGGACAAAAGAGGAAGTAAGGACCCCACATGGATGTTTTATAGAGGAGCAGAGAATTGTAGGTGAATACCTGTTTCCTGTGACCACCCAGTGAGCTGGACCCTTTTGGGACCTCCCAGGTATGCTCTGTGCAGTGCATCCAGGCCAGCACCCAGCCTAAACCACCACACTGAGGAAGAACATTCCAATTGAGCAAAAAATTAAAGGACTTAAAGGGAAACAACTACTCCTGTGAATGTCCCATTATCTGCCAATTTTTGGCAGTAAAGTATTCAAATTCAAATGAACCTACTCTGCAAACTAGTGTATGGCTACAATTCTTCGCTCTTTGCCTGTGTTTCTTGTTTCTAGAGTCTCAATACATTTTAGAGAAAGTATTTATGTCAGTCTGTTCGTTCCTTCCTTCCTTCCTTCCTTCCTTCCTTCCTTCCTTCCTTCCTTCCTTCCTT
>JAAWVA010000197.1:0-29307 GCA_015227895.2 Colaptes auratus
CCTGATGTACTTGAGGATGTCCCTTTCTGTCTGCAGGGGGCTGGACTGGATGACTTTTGGAGGTCCCTTCCAACCCAGAGCATTCTGTGATTGGACCATTCTCTGATATCATAGGATCCCTGTACAGACTGGGCCTCAATGAAGTAAAAGTGGATCCTCCCACCCCCTCCATCTGGATCCCACCTACTGCAAAATGGATGCTCTGAGCCCTCCCAGGACGACTGAACTCCCTCCCAGGACAGAAGGCATCCACAGACCTCCTCTCACATACACTGGCTCCCTCCCAGCACAAACTGGACCCCATCCCAGCTCCTTCTGCAACCTCTTCTTGTAGAAAGCAGATCTCATGTTCCCCTTCCAGTTTAGACTGGGCCATGTGCCAACACAACTGCTTTGGCTTTTGCCCCTCCCAGTTACACTTGGCTCTCACCACTCCAGCTAACTTGCTCCCCTGTCCCACTCCAGTACAGTCTGGGCTCCCTTCCAGTACTAACAGCCACCCCTGCTGCTTGCTAGTAGAGTCTTGGACACCTCCCAGTAAAGCTGAGCCCATGGCCTCTCCCAGTAACACTGGGCTTGTCCCATACACTCTGAAACTCTAATCCTGTCCCAGTACAGACTGGGCCCTTCCTGTCCCAACTGGATCCCTGCATTTTGGGGCTGCCCAGGTCAAGAGAGACAGAGATCTGCTGGAGAGAGTCCAACAGAGGCTAGGAGGATGAGGAAGGGACTTGAACATCTCTGTGGCCAAGCCACTCTCCATTATTGACCTGGAGTCCTGGCTCACTGGGGAGGTCCAGGTATTGGAGAGGAGCAAATGTGACACCACAGCTGCAAGAAAGGAAAAAGGAGGATCCAGGAAACTAGAGAGCTGGCAGGGTGAGCTGGGTAGCAGGGCAGGGGAGGGAGCAGAGCAATCTCCAGCACATTACTGACCTGGAGAGGACAAGCAGGGTATCAGCCAGTCAGCAGGGGTTTAGGAGGGCAGGTCCTGCCTGACCCCCCTGATCTCCTTCTCTGACATTATGATTGACTGTTGGAGGAGGGCAAGGCTTTGGCTATTGTCTGCCTAGACTTCCCAAATCCTTTGCACTGGCTGCCCACAGAATTTCTCCTGGGCAAAGTGGCTGCTCCTGGCTTGGATGAGCAATGCTCTGCTGGATACAGCCCTGGCTGGGTGAAAGGGCCCAAGAGTGGTGCTCAGTGGGGAGTTCAATGCAGCTGGTGGCAGGTCACAAGTGGTGTCCTCAGGGCTCAGCCTTGGGATCACTCCCTGTTGCTTCTTTATTTGATGACCTTGATGAAGACACAGAGTGAGTCAGCAGTGAGTCACAGATGACACCAGGTAGGTGGCAGAGTTGATCTGCATGAGGGTAGGAGGCTCTGCAGAAAGACTTTGGACATATTGGATCCAGGACCACATTACCAGGAGGAGTTTCAAGAAGGCCAATTGCCAGGTCCCGCACTTGGGCACAACAACCCCACAATGCTCCAGGGCAGGTTGTGGCTGGAGAGCTGTCTGGCAGAAAGGATCTGGTTGGGCTGATGGACAAGCAGCTGAAGGAGGCAGCAGTGTGCCCCAGGTTGCCAAGAAAGCAAAGGCATCCTGGCTGGGTCAGCAATGCTGTGGTGCAGCAGGAGCAGGGAGGTGACTGTCCCCTGGGACTCAGCTCTGGGGAGCCACACCTGAGTGCTGTGGTCCAGTTTGGGCAGCTCTCCATCCAATAGAGATGTGGAGGTGCTGGAGCCAGGGCAGAGGAGGGCAAGGAGCTGGGGAAGGGCCTGGAGAAGAAATCGATGAAGAGCAACTGAAGAGCTGGAGATGGTTAGTTTGGAGAAGAGGAGGCTGAGGGGAGACCTCCTGGCTCTCTACAACTATCTGAAAGGAGGTTGTGGAGAGGCTGCTGCTGGTCTCTCCTCAGAGGTCCATTAGTGACAGAACAAGAGGCAATGGCCTCAAGCTAGGACTTATGTTCAACTGGGCAGTGAGAAAAACTTTTCCCATCCAGAGTGTCAGGGAGTGAATGTGCTGCACCAGGGAGGTGGTGGAGTCACCAAGCTGGAGGTGTTCAAGGTTGTTTGGATGTGTGCTTGGGGATATGTTTAGCACTGACCCTTGTAGAGTAAGGTTAATGGTTGGACTTGGTGCTCCTGGGTCTTCTCCAACCTGAATGTTTCTGTGATTCTGTGACAGACTGAGAGCCCTGGGGCTGTTTTAGTCTGGAGAGGAGAAGCCTGAGAGGGATCTGATCATTGGCTATCAATATCAGAGGGGGGTGTTCAGAGGAAGGTTTCAGTCGCTCTTGGCAGTGTGCCCAGTCCAGGACAAGGAGCATGGTGCAAGATGAACACAGGAGGTTCCACCTCAGCATGAAGAGACTCTTCAGTGCTGTGAGGGGGCTGGAGCCCTGGAGCAGACTGCCAGAGAGGTTGTGGAGTCTCCTTCTCAGTACTAAATTGTTTGCTTTAAGCCTCCCTAAGTGTCTAATCGCCCCATTCCCAGTACAAACTGGGATCTCCTGCTCCTCCCCAGCAAGAGTGAGCCTCCTTGCAGTACTAACTCCATCCCCTGACCCCCTCACAGTACAGCCTGGACCCCTTACCTCTCTCTAACCACTCCCCACCAACCCCACTCCTACCCTCTGCTCCTGCCTTGAACTCATTCCCCACCTCTACCCCATCACAGCTCAGGCCTGACCTTACTCCTCCCTCACCTCCCTGACCCTGACTTTGCCATCATTGCTCAACCTGCCCCAGCCTTTACCATGGGCATCAACTCCCACCCTTGTGGGACTCTGCTTTCCCCCTGGCACAGGCTTGTGCCAGCATGGGACATCATGAAGGCTGAGAATTTCCTAGGGCAGGAGGAGCCACATGGCCAGGAGGTGATTGTGATTCTCACTGCCAACTCCCATCCCTTTGTGTCATTGGCCGCAGCAGGCCCAGGGCTGGGCTGGGACTGTGCCATCTCTTGTGCCAGCCAACTGAGAGGCAGCAGCACAGAGGTGCCTTGGCTGTTGTTTGCAGCTGGAGGTTCTGCTGTTTCCCGGCAGGAAAGGCCTCTGGCAGGGACCATTGCCAGTGTCCTAGGTGTAGCAGAGCCTGAGCAGAGTGCAAAGGCCAAGTGCAGCTGGGCTGTGTAGAGGAGTGGTGGCCACCCAGACACAGAGGTTGTCCTCCCCCTGCACTCAGCACTGCTGTGGCCACATCGGCAATATTGTGTCTGGCTTTGGGACTTCTATTCTGAGGAGTTTTGAAGAGCATGAAAGGCTTCAGAGGATATCTGCAAGGACTGGGGTGGAGAGCCTGAGGGACTGGGGGCTTCTGTAACCTGGTGAGTCCAAGCTCAGGCCACTACAGATGCAGCGTGCACCTGTTTAAATCTGGGGATGCTGCAGCTTCTGGTGGTTGTGGGACAGAAAGACAACCTCCACACTGCAAATTTTAGGGTTCAGAGTGGAGGTGTCCTGGTTGAGGCCAAGCAGATCCTCTTGCCCCTGAGAGCGTACAGGAGGTGAGGACAAAAGAAAACTCACTCAAAGGGATCCTTGTGGTCCAAGAGTTCCTGGCTCTGTGTTTTCAAGAAATGGCCATGGAGAGTAGAGACAGAGCAGGGAGGGTACAGAAATGTCATGGTGAGAGCTGCTAGAAAGCAAGATGGGTGTCAAGAGCATGAAGGAAAGAGCTGCGGCAGGGGCATTGTAGCACCTGCAAGGCTGAGGTCCTTTCTCCTCCTGTCTATGGCAGTTGCCTCTGCCACCAAGGCCAGGGAGGTGAAACTTTATGTTGAGCCTCTCTGCATCTACCTTCCCAGGCTCTGTGGTCAGGGCTTGGCCTTTCTGCTGCAGAAACCCAAAGCCAGTGTGGGGGACAGTGTAGGGACAACCTGTGGTGGTGATGGCAATGGGCACTGTGCAAGGCTGGAAGTCATCAGGAGAACCCAAGGCTTTGCTTCTTGGCTGTGGCAATCACCCACCACCAAGGGCTGTGAGGAACTTCCCAAGCACCAGGGGGTCCTCAGTGCTTCCTTAAACACCCCCAGGAAGGCTGGGGACTCTCATCCCCTTGTCCTCCCCCTCACATCACAAACCCCAAGCCCATGGCACCTGAGGAGCCCTGACCCATACAGGAGGGACAGGATCTGCCTGCCCAGGCACTGTGCTCAGGGTTTGGCCTTCCTGTCCATAAACCCAACCCAGAGTTTGCTCTCCTGCACTTTGCCTTTGTCTGCTGCAATCATGGCCTCCAATGAGCTGCTCTAGGAGCCCTTGGGAGGCTTTGTTTGGTAATGCCCTCAGTGGGGCCAATCAGTGCTTCAAGGCACTTTGTGTTTTCCTTCTGACTTCTGAAGAAGTTTCTTCAGTCGCCTCTCAGTACCTGAGGTTCCTGCAATGAGTCCAAGTGCCCTAGAGTGTTTTGTGTCCTGCAATCTTCTTCAGGATTTCAAAGTGCACCTCACAAAGCTCAAGTTTTTTATGTCTAGATAAAATATTTTACTCATTTCAGTTTAGCTCAGAGATGAGAATTCCCCAAGTGACACTGACCCAGGCTGTCTCAGCAGGACATCTGCACTTGCAGGAACATCTGTCCTTCAGGGCTGACATTGAATGGACACTCTTTGCTCCTCACCCCTCCCCAACCTCCCCATTGCTGTCACTGCCCCACCTGGGGCTTACAAGTTTGATTCAGCGAATGTGTTCTAATCCAAGAGCCTCTGAAGGACAGAGTGGATAAGGACAAGGCTGACCCTGACTGCCTGCAAGGGATCCTGAAGTCAAATCTCTTTCTATGGCTGTGCCTGAGAGAAGCACCAAGCACACAGACACAGGGACAGAGCTGGCTGCCTCCAGTGTAACATAGAGCCCCCAAACATGGTGACAGCAAAGGTGTCTGTCCACAGACCCAGAGAGGTGGAGAGGTTGTTTGCCAGAGGGTGCCCCTGGAGTTCAGTTTCTTCTGCTAAAGCCAGGGCAAACACTCACAAGCTTCAACATTCTCAGAGGATGAGACCCTGAGCCTGGAGAAGTCTGACTTGGTGCTGGCCCTTGGTGCAGGTTGTGCCTGAGAGATGTCTGAGTGGGGAGATGCTGGACACAGCTGCTGTGATCAGGAGAGCTCCAAGGCTCTGGCTTGAGGGTCATGTTTTGAGAGGTGGAGATCATTGACTTCCATCAGGTGTTTTCTTCTGATCTGGAGAACCTTGGATGCTGAAATCATCCTGGATCTTTTGCCACTTGCACAGACCCTGAAGTTTTGACCTCCAAAGTTTTCTATCAGCTCCTGTTGGCTGTGATCCAAGCACAGATGCACTGAGCTGGCAGGAGGTGACAAACCCCCAAGCCATAGGGAGAGCAGTGCAAGGCTGGGAGAGCGAGGGTGCAGCACACCACGGACACCTCTCCGTGCCCTATTTCTGTCTGTCCTGATCCATACTGGCTTACCCGGGCTAGCTCATGGCCTAGGCAAGGGGGATGGGGAATCCATCAGTCTTGAGGAGGTTCCCAGTGACAGGGGGACTGTGCCACATTATGTGGTGGAGGCACATTATGCCCAGAATTATGCCCAGATTTGAAGAGCTGTCCCAGCACATGGACAAGTTCCCCCTCCTTTCATGAGGGGAACAAAGGCCAAGGTGGCACAGAGCCCTGCACACCCCCATGGCATGGGATGCTGGTGCTGATGCCAAGCAGGCATAATTCCCAGCTTCACACCTCCCATAGGCTGCAGCCGGTTGTTTACGAGAGTGCCCATTGGCCACATCAGCCTCCAGGACCTATCAGTATTGCCCCAGCTTGTAAATACGTTGCCCTCTTCAAGTAGAATAGAATAGAATAGAATAGAATAGAATAGAAGAAAGAATAGAATAGATAGAATAGAATAGAATAGAACAGCAACAGAATTACCCAGATGGGAAAGACCTTGGAGATCATCAAGTCCAACCTATCAGTCACAACACCATCTAATCAACGAACCATGGCAACAAGCCATCCAGTCTCTTCTTAAACACCTCCAGTAATGGTGACTCCACCACCTCCTGGGTAGCACATTCCAATGGTCAATCTCTCTTTCTGTGAAGAGCTTCTTCCAGCATCCATTTTTGCCTTCTCTCCTTGCCTGAGCTGCTAAGCTCATGCCATAGCCTCTGCCATTGAGCTCATTGCTATTAAGTCTCTCTCCTATATGCAAGCAAACTAGTGGCCTCTGCATGACGAGGAGAAGCCAGCAGCCAGGCAGGCCTGTTGAGCCTTAGCCCTGAGTGTATCTCCAGACGAGAGACCAACGCTGAGAGCCTGAGAAGCTGCAGCATTGTATTGCCAGCCCCACCAGTCAGAAGAGTCTGATGTGCCTTCAAGAGGACTAGAGCCCTGAGGGTAAGATCTGCCCAGTTCCTGGGGAAGGGACTTAGCCAAGTTTGGGAGTGCAAACGTCTTCCTCAGCCTGAAGCAGCAGACTGAGGAGCTGCACAACCCTGTGTGTCAGCTCAGAAAGCAGGAGCAGTGCTTAGCCACATGCCTGCATGACCCTGCCACTGCAGGAGAGAAGAGGAGTTGCTGATTCCCCTGCTCCATGCACTGTGAACCCCAGGGGAATCCAGAGCACTGTTCATGCCTTGTGCTCCAAAGCCAGGACCCCTCTGATAGGGTCCGGCCCACACTTGTTTTTCCAGGGCTGCTCTCTTTCCACCTCCACACTCTCCTGCTGAGCCCCTGTGTTGGGGCAAGGCCTGAGTGCTCTGGCAGCTTGGGCACCATCCTGCTGTGTGGCAGTCCCATGACCACAGGCAGACACAGGCCATGGGAACCTCTTTGGCTCAGATGGCCTCAACAAGAACAGTTCCACACAGAGAGCTGATCTGCTTGGGGCAGTGCCTGAAGGCTTAGGTCTTCTTCCAAAGTTTCCTTCAAGAGCATTCCCAACAGATGCAAAGAGCAGGGAACAGCTAAAGTGTGTGAGTGTGCAGGGCTGGGGCACACAGCATGTCCTCACACAGCCAGGCTCCTGCAAGTGACCTGAGCAGCATCAGAGAAGGCCTGGACTGTGTCTGTGGTTCACTGCACCCTGGGGAAGCTGTCCCCAGGGCACCCCCAGACTAGCCTTCACAACCACCGTTTCCAGCAGCAGCCTCACACCTCAGCTTGGAGAGACTCTTTGTCCCTCCACAGGAGACATGGCCTCAGGAGGTCAGCAGAGCCTGTTTGCATTGTGCAGATGAGATGTCAGCAGATGAGCTGAGGTGAACCTGAGTGAGCAACCACCATCAACTATTGATGGAGGTACCAAGGCACTGGAGGTGTGAGGAGCCTCCAATCCTCTGGCGGTGTGAGGAGCCTCCAATCCTCTGGCAGGGGCAGCAGGAGGCCAGGAGCCTCTCTGACTGCTGCAGGGCAGGGCCTGTGTGAGTGATGGAAAGACTCTGTCTCTGAACATCCCACACTCCATTAGGGGTCCATGAGGCCAGCTCAGATGTGGACCCTGGCAGAGCTGGGACATTGCTGTGTGTCACTCCAGAACAACCCTACTGGCCCAGGCAGATTCATCTCAGATGGCTTGGGCAGGCTGCTGTCTGCTCACATCACCCTTGCTGGACTGTGGCTCTGATGTGCCAGAGCCATCCAGAGGTTTCTGGCTCCTTGGTAAAGCCTCTTGAAGAACACCAGACAGGAGGGTGGGGAACATTGCAGGCTGGTCACCCTCAGCACAGTCCCTGGGAAGGTGAAGGCTCAAACACCTCTGCAGCTATTTGCAGGCCCTTGCAGCACAAGAGAGGTGTTGCTGAAGCCATAGGGGTAGGGCAAGAAGGGGATGTTTTGTGCGTGGACATTAGCCAGGGCTTTGCCATGGTCCCCCATAGTCTCTTTAGAGACAGACTGCTGAGAGCTGGAGTGCAGAAATGGGTGAGGTGGTGGCTGGATGGTGGCTGAAGCCCAAATGTCACCAGTGGAGAGTCCTCCTGGCAGACACTTGCCAGTGGCATCCTCAGGGCAAGCCCTTGGGCCAGCAGTGTGCAATGTCTTCATGAACTCCCTGCACCATCTGAGCCAGGCCCTTTGCAGCCCCTCTGGAGATGAAGCCAAAGTGGGCAGAGCCCCTGAGGGACCTCATCTGCTTACCCCTGCCCTGAGCAGGCTCATTGGACAAGAGGATGTTCAGGAGTCTCCTCCACAACTGCAGCAGGACAGAGCCAGCAGCTTCTCCACTCAAAGCCTTGGTAGGAAATCTTCCAGATGCATCTGGTGAAACTTTGATCTGCTCAGGCTCTGGCCACAGGAGGCTGAGGGCTGAGTCTGCAATCCTGTGCTCAGGTGTGTCTCAGGAGCTCACCATTCAGTAGGAAGGCAAGGACTGGGAAGGGGGAGGTGAGGCCACTTCTGCCTCCTGAGAGGATTGGCCACCAGCAGGAACACAGCTGGAAATGGGACTGTGAGGTCAGGTGTGTCTGCAGGAGCTGCTAGGGCAGCCCTGGGCTCCTGGCTGGCAGATGGGCAGAGTGATCTGTCAGATGGCCTCTGCCAAAGGGCCTGGGCTGACTGCAGGAAGGGGCTGATGGGCTGGTTGCTGTGTCTCTGCTGCCTGAGTAGCTGATGGGACAGCAGCAGGCACAGGGCTTGGTGCTGTCTATGCAAGAGACTGCAAGGCCAGCAGCCTTGGGAGCTCCTGCTGAGGTAGGCAAGAGCAGGAGAGAGGAACACTGCCAGATGGTGCAGCCTGGCAGGTGCAGCCTGGCCATGAGGAGCAAGAAACCTCTCTCAAAGGGTAGTACTGTGCCTGAGAAGTTCTGCAGAAGGAGTCTGGGATCAGCCCTTCTCTTGTGTCCCAGGGAGCAGAGGTGAGTGTGGGCAGGTGTCAGTGAAGGCATGGGAAGGCCAAGGTGGGGAAGTGAGATGAGTGTCTGCAGCCTGCAGGGCAGGAGAAGCAGCTGTGAGACAGGGCAGGACAAAGCTGTGAGAGCTGGCCAAGGGCCATGGCAGTGGTGGAGTGATGAAGAGAAGCCAAGGCTGTGCCCTCTTGGCTATGGCAATTCTCAGCCTCAGAGGCCTGTGAGGAGATGTTGTCTAAGGCACTGGGAGGGCCTCACTGCCTCTTTCCACAGCCCAGGAAGGCTGGGGACTGTCAGGCCCTTGTCCTCCACTCAGCACCACAAACCCTACAGGGATGCTAAAGGAAGGCTGGAGAGAGGGACTTTTCATGAGGGTGTCTGGTGACAGGACAGGAGGGAAAGGTTTGAAGGTGAGAAAAGGAGGTTTAGACTGGCCTTAGGAAGAATTTCTTCGTATGAGGGTTGTGGGACTCTGGAATAGGCTGCCCAGGTAGGATTGCCTCTCCTGAGGTGTTGAAGGCCAGACTGGATGAGGCCTTGAGCAGCTGAGTCTATAGGAGAGGCATCCTTGCCTATGGCAGGGAGGTTGGAGCAGATGAGCTCTGAGGTCCCTTCCAACCTAGGCCCTGCTATGCTGCTATGAAACCCACCCCCCACCCCCACTGCACCTGAAGAGCCTTGACCCCACATGAGGGACAGGACTGCCTGCCCAGGGGCTGTGCTCAGGCCTTGGCCTTTGTGCTGCAGAACCCAGAGCCAGAGTTTGCTCTCCTGCACTTTGCCTTTGCCTGCTGCATCACAGCTCTGCTGAGCTGCTCTAACGAGTCCTAGGGAGGCTTTGGCAGTAACAACCTCAGTGGGGCCATCAGTGCTTCAAGGGACTTTGTCTTTTGCTTCTTGCTTCTTCACAGTTTCTTCACTCTTCTCTCAGTACCTGAGGTTCATGGAATGATCCCCAAGTGCCCTGAGCAGCTCTTTGTGTCTTTGTTGTTCACTTCCAGATTTCAAAGTGCACCTCCAAAGCTCAGATTTTGAGGGTAAACATTTGATTCTTTCTCAGATGAGGGCAGAGGTGACAGCAGCATCCACCAAGCAGAATGATGCAGGCTGTCTGCTCAGGAGGTCTGGACTGGGAGGAGAAGCCTGTCCTTTGAGGGCTGAACTGAGGGGACAACTTTGCTCCTCACCCTCCCATCCTCCCCATTGCTGTCCCTGCCCACCTGGGCCTTCCATCCCTGCTCCTTGCCTCAGACTTCTCCACTGCCTCTGCAGCTGGAGCTCACAGCTCCATGCATCAGCTGCCCCCCTGCTCTCCTTAGACAACTGCCTGCACACAGCCACAGAAGAATTGTTGCTCTTTGGACAGAGCAAAGCCAAGGCTGAGAAAGTTGCCTCAGCAATCCAAGGCCTCTGGAACCATCTGCTCAGCACAAGCTGTCTCTCAGCAGCTTGCCTGTCCACAAAGATGAGGCAAAGCCCACAAGTTGTGCCTTGGCTGTGATTCCTCAGCCAGTCAAGAGTTCTTGAGAGTGAGAAGCAGATGAAAAGGTTGGATCCTAGCAGCCCTTCCTCATGAATCAATCCTGAATTCAAATCTCTTTCTGTGGCTGTGCCTGGAGAGAAACACCAAGCACACAGACACAGGGACAGAGCTGGCTGGGTCCAGTGGAACATGGAGCCCCCCAATATGGTGACAGCTGAGGTGTCTGTCCAAAGACACAGAGAGGTGAGAGGTTGCTGGCAGAGAGGCTGCCCAGGAGTTCAGTTTCCTTCTGCTAAAGCTCAGGACAAACACTCACAAAGCTTCGACATTCTCAGAGGATGAGATCTGAGCCTGGAGAAGTCTGACTTGGTGCTGGCTTTTGGTACAGGTTGTGCCTGAGAGATGTCTGAGTCAGGGAGATGCTGGACACAGCTGCTGGGATCCAGGAGAGCTCCAAGGCTCTGGCTTTAGGGTCACTGTTTTGAGAGGTGAAGATCATTGACTTTCATGTGGAGTTTCTCTGATCTGGAGACCCTTGGATGCTGAATCATCCTGGGATCTTTTGCCACTTGCACAGACCCTGAAGTTTTTGACCTCCAAAGTTTTCTATCAGCTCCCTGTTGGCTGTGATCCAAGCACTGGTGCACTGAGCTGGCAGGAGGTGACAAACCCCCAAGCCATAAGGAGGGAAATGCAAGGCTGGGAGAGCCCTGGTCAGGGCTGAGCCATTCCTTGCAGGTCAGTCCTCTCCTCTGAACCCTTTGCTTCTCTCTGCCTGGGATCATATCCCTCTCTTCTCTCCATCAGCCCTGCTCCTTTGTGCTGGGGAGGAGCAAGTTTGCAGATCTCTCCTAATAATAATAATATAATAATAATACAATACACCAGGTTGGAAGAGACCTCAAGATCATTGCGTCCACCCATCACCCAATCCAACCCACCTAAATACATTACAGTACAATACAGTACAATACAGTACAATATAACCCACCTAAACAACTAAAAAACTAAACCCTGGCACCAAGCACCCCATCAAGCCTCTTCTTGAACACCTCCAATGAAAGTGACTCCACCACTTCCACAGGCAGCTGATTCCAGTGGGCAATCACTCTCTCGGTATAGAACTTCTTCCTAAGATCCAGTCTAAACCTGCCCTGGCGCAGCCTGAGACTGTGTCCTCTTGTTCTGGTACGGCTGCCTGGGAGAAGAGACCAACCTCTGCCGGCTACAACCTCCCTTCAGGTATTTGTAGAGAGCAAGAGGTCACCCCTGAGTCTCCTCTTCTCCAGGCTAAGCACCCCAGCTCCCTCACCTCTCCCTCCCAGGGCTTGTCTTCCAAACCCCCACCAACTTTGTTGCCCTTCTCTGGACACGCTCCAGTAAGACAAATCCTTCCCAAACTGAGGGGCCCAGAACTGGACACAGGACTCAAGGTGTGGCCTAACCAGTGCAGTGTACAGGGGCAGAATGACCTCCCTGCTCCTGCTGGCCACACTGTTTCTGATGCAGGCTAGGATGCCATTGGCCCTCTTGGCTGCCTGGGCACACTGCAGCTCATGTTCAGCCTACAATCAACCAGCACCCCCCCAGGTCCCTCTCTGCCTGGCTGCTCTCCAGCCCACTCTGACCCCAGCCTGTAGCACTGCATGGGGTTGTTGTGGCCAATGTGCAGAACCTTGGAACAGGCCAGAAGGTAAAGAACCCAACTTTGGCACAGCAGCAAGATTCCAGACTGCTGCTGACCCCCGAGCACCTCCCATCCCCCTCCAGACCCTCCTCCCAAACCACACTTCACCACTTGTGGAGCTTTGAGGGTCATTGGCTGTGATGGGAATGTAGGAGTTCACCTGCCTGAGCCCCAGGTGGTCAGGTCTCAGTTGCATGGCCAGAGGGGGATGGTTGGGATGGCTATGTCCTGCGGTGTCAGCCCATCAGCACTACAACCAGGGGACTCAGCACAGGAGTTAGGGTTCTGATCCCTCCATTGCAAGGAGTCACACACAGTGTCCTTACTTCTCAGTCACTTGGTCCCCAAGGATTTGCCCAAGAGCAGAGGGTGAGCATTCCTCTCAGCAGGCATGGCCTCCCAGAAGGCCCTGGACAAGAACTTGGAGAGAAGAATCACCTGAAGAATAATTTGGGGGAGCCAAAGCTCAGCCTTGAGGAATAGCAGAAGTGGTTGATGGAGACATGGCTGAGGACAGCAAGGATGAAGTGCATGAGGATTAGGAGGAGAGGATGACAATAATTATGTGGAGGACCAAGGGGATGATGTGTAAGAAGAGGATGATGATATGGAATAGGAAGAAAAAAGAAAGAGAGGAAGAAGATGAACAGGAGGAAGATGGGAAATCCATATTAGCCCCTCTGTGCCACCCAAGAAGCCACATTAGTGCCCATTAGTGCTTAGAGTGGTAAAGCCCCACTGCCCCCAGCCCAGTGCCCGCGCTCTGTCAGTGGTGACTACTACGCAACAGGCTCACCCTCAGCTCCAACATCAGCCGCACTGCTGCGTCCACAGCCAGAAGCAGCTGCAACTCTGAGCTAACTGAGACAAGAGCTGCACTCAGATGGCCACCATCAGCCAGCACCGCTGCACCCCACACCGGTTGCCAGCGCTTTATCTGCACAGGCTGCAGCAAGGGCTTCATCTGCAGCTTCCCCCTCACCTGGCATAGTCACCCCCACGCCGGTGACCAGCGTGCCCCAGGGGACACAGCAATACACCCGACCCCGGCACTGCCAGGCAAAACATGACCCCCCTGGGGGGGCTTTCCAGCAGATTGACCTGAAATCTCCTCTTTTACACTTTCTTTCCTCAGAAGCAAATGTGCCCCTGTGTGATGACGGGGGTTAATGAGTTATGATATGAAATGTGCATTATATAAATTTAATTTATTAATATTAAAATTATCTCTAACCCATGAGTCACTATTGCATATCCATATTCTAGTGCAGGATTGTGAAATACATCCCAGATGTGGTTCAGTATTTACAGTTTGGACTCAATTAGAATATTTGCAGAATTAATTTCTATTAATATAACTCAGGCTGCAATTCCACCGCTTGGCCACCAGGTGGCAACTCGACAAGACACTGGCAGCTGCTTAACTCTATGCAGAGGTGTTACAATGCATCAGAGGCTGGAAGTAGAAAGTGCTGCTAGGCACAGGGGCTTTGAACTGAACATCAGTGAGTGGGAAGCAGGTGGAAGATTCACTGTGTCCTTTGTTTGTAGCAAGGTTAGGTTCCAGCAGGCTGCTGTCCCCGGGCTGGCTCCTGGGCTGGTCTGGACAGTGACCGTGGAGGCAACCTTCTCCCTCCTGCGGCAGTGGAAAGGGACGGAACATAGGCTAGCCGGTAGGCAGGCTCCCTTCACAGGACTCAGGTGGCTCCCTCCGGATGGCAGGGAGTGGACCTGCAGTGTTGGCCTGGCATGGCTGGTAGGGCTGGTCCTGGGACAGGGTTGCCCTCATGGCAATGACCTTCAGGGACAGTGAGGGTGGCCCTAGGAAGAAGCACAGCTGCACAGAGTGGCAACTTCCCCTTGCTTGGCTTGAAGGAGCAGGCAGTACCCTATCAGAGCAGTCCTGGCTTTGGAGCACAGGGCATGAACGGTGCTCTGGATTCCCCTGGGGTTCACAGGGTACAGAGCGGCAGAAGCAGCGACTCCTCATCCTGCAATGGCAGGGTCATGTGGGCAGTGCTGGTCAGGCTTTCTGAGCTGACACACACAGGGTTGTGCAACTCCTCATCTTCTGCTCTCAGGCTGAGGCAGATGTTTGCACTGCTGGACTTGGCTAAGTCCCTTCCCCAGCAACTGGGCAACTGGGGTCCAGTCCTTGAAGGCACGTTAGGCTCTTCCGACCGGTGAGGCTGGCATGCAACACTGGAGCTTCTCAGGCTCTCAGAGTTGGTGTCTCCTCTGGAGATACTCTCAGGACTGAGGCTCAAGGAAAGAACTGCCAATGGACTTGCTAGCTAATAGCAAAGGCATGGCATGAGCTCAGTCCTCCAGCAAGGAGAGAGAACACAGTGAAAGAGGGCAACGTATTTACAAGCTGGGGGCAATACTGATAGTTTCCTGGAGGCTGGATGTGGCCAATGGCACTCTCGTAACACCGGCTGCAGCCTATGGAAGCGTGAAGCTGGAATTATGCCATGCTTGGCATCAGCACCAGCATCCCATGCCATGGGGGTGTGCAGGGGTCTGTGCCACCTGGGCCTTTTTGGACCCCTCATGAAAGGAGAGGGAACTTGTCCATGTGCTGAGAGAGGTTTCAGTATCTGGGCATAATGTGCCTTCACCACAGCAGACCCAGTCTGTACTGGGAGAGCTCAGAGGGTTCATTTGTAGCTGGAGGGGGCCCCAGTCTGACCTGGGAGGGCATCGGGGGATCAGTTTGCAGGGATGGTCCTGGTCTGTGCTGGGATGGAATCAGGGTTCCAGAGATGTACTTTGTCCTGGGATGAGACTCAGACTGTGTTGGGAGATGGCAATGGGATCCCATTTGGACCATGAGAAGTCCAGAGGTTAGATAGGTCCAGGAGGTGGACAGAAAGTGCAATCTTTTGTTGTTTCATTCCCATGAGCCCTGCATCTCTATGCAAATGGACATCTCTGTCTGCTCTTCTCTTTTCCTCCCTCTCTGCTCCTGGGATTTCACAGAGCTTCAGTGGGGTTTGGTGCAGGGGAGTGAGGCCAGGTTTGGCCATGGCAATGCTGCCAGGTGGAGCCTGGAGTGGCCTGGTCTGGCTCAGCCTGGAGCTGGCAAGCGGAATTTGGAGCTGCACCACTCAGCGATGGGGCAGGGCCAAAGAGACATGGTGCAGGAGGGGCATTTGCAGCCTGGTGTTTGGCTCTGTTTGGAGGAAGGCTGTGGAAGCTTTGGCCTGAGGAGGTGTTTGGAGAGCCTCTGCTGAGGTGGACTCTGGATTTTGTGTCTTTTCTATGCTCTGTACTGTAGGATGGAGCTATGAAGAGTACTTTCATTAACACTTCCATTCTCTCCAATCCTGTGTGGAAGGCTTTCTTGAACAGCTTTAGAGAAGGGTTGCAGAGCAGCAATCTCATTCCTTAAACCCAAGACAGCAGCCTAGGAAGGAGCTGGAGCTGCTTCAGAAGTAATGGGGACAGAAGCAGCTCTCCTCTCAGCACCCAGCTTGCCTGTGCTGCACTGGGTGTTCAGAGGGAACTTTCCCTCTCCACATCATGAGCCAGCACTACAGGCAGTGAAGTGAGCAGCACTGATTATGCAGGGAGCTGGACTGAGGAAACCAAAGCAGCCAGGGATTCTGGGAGAGATTCTGACCTGGCCAGAGGGCAGATTTTGGAGCATGGCCTGAGGGAGTGGTTGGTGCCCAGGAGGCAGCACCATACAAGGAGTTATCTGAGGAGGAAAGCCTCATGCTGTGGTTACTGATGGATCCTGTTGGGTGGTAGGAAACCATTGGGAGTGGGAGCTGCTGTATGGAGTCCACACAACAAGTTGCTGAGGCCACTGAAGGAGAAGGTGAATGGAGTCATATAGCAGTGAAAGCATCCAACTGGCTCTAGAGATTGCTGAGAGAGAAAACTGTCCAGGACTTTATCTTTACACAGATTCTTGGATGGTGGCAGTGGAAGAAGGTCAATTGGCAAGGCAGGGAAGTCCATCTGGGCTGCTTCATTGTGGCAGGACCTTGCTGTTCAGGAAGGAAACATGGCTCTGAAGGTAAGCCATGGGGATGCTCATGTGCCTAGGAGCTGTGCTCCTGAAGAACACCAAAACAATGATCAGGTGGAGAAGGCTGTCAGAATGGATGTAGCCCAAGTGGATCTGCACTGGCAGTGTAAAGGAACTCTTTGTAGCTTGATGGGCACATGAAACATCAGGACATCTAGGCAGAGATGCTAAGCATAGGTAGGCTTGTGACTGAGGGGTGGAGCTGACCATGGAAGCCATCTCACAGGTCACACATGACTATGTGAGGCCTGGCAGATTGACTATTGGATCGGTGCCATGACATGCCAGGGCAAGTGCCACATCCGCACCATGGTAGAGGCATGGGACAGTGTAGAAGAGCCTGCAGTAGGATGGCCAAGGGCTCTGGCAAGGCTGAGAGGCCAAACAGGACCAAGGTCTCTGACCCTTTGGCTCTGGCAGTTGCCTCTGCCACAAAGACCTGTGAGGAGCAACTTGGCTTTGACGCTTTGAGGTTCTTCTAGTCCAAGGGCAGTGGTCAGGACTTGGCCTTTCTGCTTCATAGAACAAAGGCAAGTTTTTCTGCCCTGCACTTTGCCTTTGTCTCCCTGCAATCCTGGCCTCTAACAAGCTGCTCTAAGGAGTCCCTGGGGAGCCTTTGTCAGGAACAAGCCTCAGTGAGCCCAATCAGTGCTTCAAGGGACTTTGGAGTTTTTCTTCTGACTTGGACTTGTTGAGAGACTTCTTGGCAGTACCTTGGCAAGTCTGCTGGCAGTACCTCAGGATGATGTAATCACCACAAATGCTCCATGGGCTCATTAAATACTGCTGAACCTCTCATTCTTGCCAAGGTTTCTGCAGCATATTGGAGAGGTTTTTAGTGCACAAAGCATCTGATTTTTAAGGTACATTTCATTTTCCCTTTTCAGCAGGAGTTGTCTCTTTGCAAGCAAACCACAGCAAACCCTGACAAGGTCCTACCCTGGCCACTGCTCACCCACACTCCCCACTGCCCCCAGTAGACCCCAGAGCCACAGTGAGGGACAGGATCTGCCTTGCCAGGGGCTGGGGGTCAGGGCTTGGCCTTTGCATCAAGGAAACCCCTCCAGGTTTGCTCAGCAGCAGAGCCACCTTGAGATGCTTGTCCTGACCTCTCAGCACTGCCTCAGGTCCAGCTCTCCCCACAGCCTGGAGGTGCTTCAGTGCCTCCAGTGTTGCTTCCCCTGCATCCACTATCTCCTGTCCTGACCAGACCCTGTGGACCCTTCCAGTATGCTTCACTGGGACCCATTAAGAGTAGAAGAAACTTCAGAGTTGGAATCTGACTTTTACTTCTGGAGAGGTTTCATCAGCTTCTCAGTCTCTGAGGTTCATGAACTTGGCACCAAAGCCTCCAGAGGTCTCCTTTAAATTACCTGTCCTGGTTCTGTTGTGCTGAGCCAGGCCAGGCTCCTGAGCTGGAAGGAGCTGCTGGCAAGCAGGCAGCGCTGCAGGAGACAGCACTGGCCAGGAGCAGCTGCTCTGCACAGCACAGCAGGGCTGAGGACACTGCCAGAGGATCTCAGGGAGATGAGGAAGGCGAGAGAGCTTCAAGGTATCCAGGACTGGGAGGATGCTGAGAACAACTGGAGGAGAAGTCACTGCAACCCTGACACAGTGAGGCTGTGGGTGCAGGACACTGCAGCTGTAGCTCCTGGAGGCATCTCCATCTCGGCTGCTGATGCTCAGCTGAAGGCTCCTGGAGTGTGCCCACAGAAGGAGGACCAAAGCCTACAGGGGGGTAGGGGATAGGGGCATTGCAACAGCTTCCCTGGTCTCTGATCAGGGGTGTTTCATGTCACTTGCTAATTGAAAATACCTGTCTAATATTGTCACTCCTGTATGTTCTGTACCTGTTCATTGCATTCCATTGTAGAGTGCAGCTCTTGCTTGTCAGTACAGCTTCATTTGCTTCTAACTGAGCTGCTCTGGCAAAGCTAATGCTGGGGGAAATTTCAACCCACCAAAATGGGACTCTTGTTCTCTGGGATTGGGCTGTTGGTCACTTTCTGTTCTGACACCAGAGGAATCTTCATGGCAATTCTGGGTCCCTGCTGCATTGAAGCTGTGAGGAACTCTGCCATGGGTTGGTAGTGATGGGACTGAGCGATCCATTCCTCATGCAACTCAGGGAGGGAGGTTGCAATGAGCCTGAGAGTATTCCCTAACTTTTCACTGCCTTTTCCTCCTGGGACAGCTCTCCATGGGCAGAGGCGCAGATGGCCAACAGCAGCTCTATCAGCCACTTCCTCCTCCTGCCATTCCCAGGCACAAGGCAGCTGCAGCTCCTGCACTTCTGCCTCTTCCTGGCCATCTACCTGGCTGCCCCTGGCAATGGCCTCATCATCACCACCATAGCCTGGCACCACCACCTCCACACCCCCATGTACTTCTTCCTCCTCAACCTTGCACTCCTTGACCTGGTACCATCTCCACCACTGTCCCCAAATCCATGGACATTCCTTGAGGGACACCAGGGACATCTCCTATGCAGGATGTGCTGCCCAGTCTTCTTTTTGATATTCCTAATAGATGCAGAGTATTTTCTCCTCACCACCATGTCCTACGATCGCTATGTTGCCATCTGCAGACCCTTGCACTATGAGACCCTCCTGGGCAGCAGAGTTTGTCTCCACCTGGCAGCAGCTGCCTGGGCTGTGGCTTTCTCAGTGCTCTGCTGCACACACAGCCATACATTTCCCTGCCCCTCTGCCAGGGCAATGCTGTGGATCAGCTCTTCTGTGAAGTGCCTCAGATCCTCAAGCTCTCCTGCTCCACATCCTACCTCAGGGAACTTTGGCTTCTTGTGGTTGGTGCCTGTTTTGTTTTTGTGTGGTTTTGTGTTGATTGTGGTGTCCTATGTGCAGATCTTCAGGGCAGTGCTGAGGATCCCTCTCAGCAGGGACGCCACAAAGCCTTTGCCACCTGCCTCCTCACCTGGCTGTCGTCTCCCTGTTTATCACCACTGTTTCCTTTGCCTACCTGAAGCCCTCCTCCATCTCCTCCCCATCCCTGGACCTGGTGGTGTCAGTTTTGTACTCAGTGGTGCCTCCAGCAGTGAACCCTCTCATCTACAGCCTGAGGAACCAGGAGCTGAAGGCTGCCCTGAGCAAACTGATCACTGGGTGGTTTCAATAGCAATAACCTCTTTGTCTTCTCCTGCAGAGCAGTTCTGATGTCACTCAGTGTAGGCCCATTCTGGCTGATGGAGTTCTGGCTGCTGCTGTTGCTGTTCCCCTTGTGAGAATGTTGTTCCCACACAAATGTATTTCTTCAGACCATTTCTGGTTCAGTGTTTGTCCTGTCTGGGGGTGACCCAGAGGCTGCAGACATGAGGAGCTGTGCTCCCTGGTGTTCAACACAAGAAAGGACGCTGCAAATAGTTGTTTCTCTGAGTTCCTTCCTCCAAGGTTTCTGTGGAGCTGCAGGGCAGTGCCTGTGTGCAGAGGTGGAGGGGCAGAGTCCCAGCACAGCAGCCATGCCAGGGAGTCCCAGAGCTTGGGCTGTCCTCAGCTGCTCTTTCAGCCCTTCCACCCTCTCCTGCTGAGCCTCTGTGCTGGGGCAAGGCCTGAGTGCTCTGGCAGCTTGGGCACTGTGCTGCTGTCTGGTAGTGCTGGGACTGCAGGCAGGGAGAGTCCAGGGCTGCTTTTGGGACAGAGCTGTGCTGCAGAGCAGCACTGCCATCAGAACAGGAGGTCTCCTTATGCCTTTGTGTCCCAACCCCCTCCTGTTACAGACTGCAGCTGTATCCCAGCACAGAATGTAACCCCTGGCTCCCTTCCCAGTACCATCTGCATCCATCCCAGTACAAACTGCAACCCTCATGCCCTCCCAGTACAGTCTGGGCCCTGTCCCTGCCCAAACCGGATCCCTTTCATCCCTGCAGGTACCCTTAGGCCTTGTCCAACAGAAAGTGAATCACCTTATGCCTTCCAGTGCAGCCTAGACCCTGTTCCAGTACAAGCTGAGTTCCCTGGGCACATTCCAGTACAGTCTGGTCCCCACATAGTACAATTGGAACCATTTTTACCCTCCCAGTGCAGACCTGGTCACATCTCAGGACAAACTGCTTCTCCTGAACACCTCCCAGCTCAGATGTGCTCTTATCCAGGACAAACTGCATCACTTTGCCATCTCCCATACAGTTTCCTGTGCCACTACAAAGTGCATCCCTTGGACCCCTTCCTGTTCCTACTGCATCCTTACACATGTTAACTGTGTACTCTGGTTCCAATCCAGTACAGCCTGGGCCCACTCCCAGTACAAACTGCATCTCCTGACTCCCTCCCAGTACAGACTAGGCCCTGTCCAAGGACAAACTGCTGCCCTGATCCCATCCCAGTAAAGTGCAGGTCCTGTCCCGAGGAAATGCATCCAATGGCATCAACCAGTACAGACTGGGGACCTTCCCAGTGCAAACTGCATCTCCTGATCTCCTCCCAGTACAGACAGGGTCTCATCCCACAGCAAGGTTGAAGCCCTGGCCCCCCCAGTACCAAGTGCTTTGCTCCCACTGCAAACCAGAGATCAGGACTCCTTCCCAGTACAGACTGTGCCTGCTCCCAGGAAAGGCTGCACCACCTGAACCCTTCCCAGGACAAGACTGGAACCACTCCCAGTACAGCTGTATTCCTTAGCCACCTCTCAGGCAGACTGGGAACCATCCCAGTACAACCTGAGTGCCCTGGCCACATCCCAGTACAGTCTGGACTCATCCCAGTACACATTGAGTTTTTTAAACGCTCCCACCACAGGCTGGCCCTGTCACAGTCACAACTCCATACCCTAATCACACCAGAGACCAGTCTGGGCCATCTCCCATTTCAAAATGGGTCCCATTAACATCTCCAAGTACAGCCCAGGCCTTGTCCCAGGAAAAACTGATTCCACTCATCCCATCCTGTGCTGTTTCATATTTTCATCAGTGCTATAGGCAGAGGGATGGAGACACCATCAGCAAGTGTGCAGATGGCACCAAGCTGAGTGGTGCTGTTGAGATGCCAGAGGGACAGGATGGCATCCAGAGGGCCCTGGACAAGCTGGAGAGGTGGTGCCCAGGTGACCCTCATGAGGTTCACCAGCAGCAAGAGCAGGGTCCTGCAGCTGGGCTGGAACAATCATCACTATCAATACAGCTGGGGAGGAGGAGATAGAAAGCAGCCCTGCAGAAAAGGACTTTGGGATGTTGTGAGGGAGAAGCTGGCCAGTCACCAAGTCAGGTGGCAGAGCTTGATCTGCATGAGGGTAGGGAGGCTCTGCAGAGGGACTTGGATAGATTGGATCCATGGCCAACGTTACCATGAGGAGCTTCAAGAAGGCCAAGTGACAGGGCCTGCACTTGGGGCACAACAACCCCAAGCAATGCTCCAGAGGTAGTGTGGCTGGAGAGTGTCTGGCAGAAAGGGACCTGGGATGCTGATGGACAAGCAGCTGAATAGGAGCCAGCAATGTGCCCAGGTGGCCAAGAGAGCCAAAGGCATCCTGGCTGGGATCAGCAATGCTGTGTGCAGCAGGAGCAGGGAGGTGACTGTCCCCTGGGACTCAGCTCTGGGGAGGACACAGCTTGAGTGCTGTGTCCAGTTTTGGGCACTCCCTGCAGAGAGATGTGGAGGTGCTGGAGCCAGGGCAGAGGAGGGCAAGGAGCTGGGAAGGGCCTGGAGAAGAAATCTGATGAAGAGCAACTGAAGGAGCTGGGGATGGTTAGTTTGGAGAAGAGGAGGCTGAGGGAGACTTCATGGCTCTCTACAACTATCTAAAAGGAGGTTGTGGAGAGGCTGCTGCTGGTCTCTTCTCACAGGTCATTAGTGACAGAAGAAGAGGGAATGGCCTCAAGCTAGGACTGGGTAGGATCAGACTGGACAGTAGGAAAAAAAATTTCCCATCCAGAGTGTTCAGGGAGTGGAATGTGCTGCCCAGGGAGGTGGTGGAGTCACCAAGCCTGGAAGTGTTTCAAGGGTTTGGACTGTGGTGCTTGGGGATATGGTTTAGAGGTGACCCTTTTAGAGTAGGGTTATTGGTTGAATTGGTGCTCCTGAGAGCCTTCCAACCTGAATGTTTCTGTGATTCTGTGACAGACTGAGAGCCCTGTGGCTGTTTAGTCTGGAGAGAAGAGGCCTGAGAGGGGATCTGATCAATGGCTATCAATATCAGAGGGGGTGTCAGAGGAAGGTGCCAGGCTCTTGGCAGTGGTTCCCAGTGATAGGACAAGGATCAGTGGGTGCAAGATGGAACACAGCAATTTCCACTCATCATGAGAGACTCTTCTGTGCTGTGAGGGTGCTGAAGGCCTGGAGCAGGCTGCCAGAGAGGTTGTGGAGTCTCCTTCTCTGGAGACTTTCACACCTGCTGGATGAATTCCTGTGTGACCTGCCTGGGTGATCCTGCTCTGGCGGTGGGGTTGGACTGGATGATCTCTGGAGGTCCCTTCCAACCCTCATATTCTGTGATTCTGTGATTTAAGCCCTCCCAGAGCCTCTCCTCAGCCCTGGCCTGAGCCCCAGCCCTCAAAGTACCTCTGAGCCCTCAGCCTTCTCCTAGACACTTCAGGCCCAATCCTTCCTGTGCTCTGACCCCTCTTTATATCCCCTCCTACCTTTGAGGGACTCTGTTTGGCCCCTAGCACAGGGCAGGTACTGGGAGCTCCCAGAGCAGCTTCATGGCCTTGGAAGAAGAGCAGGAGGTGACCTATGCCTGAGCAACTGATGACACCAGGAGCAGATGGGTGGCAATGCCATGGGCAGCTCAGCTGTGCCTCAGGATCTCCTGCACAGCAGCAGCCACAAGGCTGGGCAGGGGCTGGGAGATCACTGCTGGCTCAGCAGCTGATAGGGCAGCAGCAGGAAGAGGGTAGGAAAGGGTCTGGGAGGTCACCTCTTGCTGCAGCAGATGAGAGGCCAGCCCCTGACTCCTGCCTGGGCTCTGTGCTTTTGGCCTCCCAGCTGCCAGAGTCCCCAGCAGGCAGCAGAAGGCATGTGGTGGGCAAGGGACTTGTATGACTTCCTGTCCCTAAGCACCTGGTGGCCCTGCAGGAAGAGGCTTGGAGCTGGGTTGTCACTTCCCTGCCACCTGAGTGCCTGAGGGGACAGCAGCAGGGACAGGGCTTGGCTGTGGCTGCTGGTGAAGCTGAAAGGCAGTAGCAGGGCCCTGCCTTGGAAGGCCCGCAGAGGTTTCTTGTGGCTGCTGAGCTGCCAGGCCACAAGCAGGCTGAGGCCTTGGGCCAGCATTGGGACATGAAGGATGGCTGAAAAGCTCCTAGGGCAGGAGGAGCCACATGGTCAGGAGGTGATTGTGAGGTCACTGCAAACTCCAATCCCTTTGAGTCTTGGCCAGCAGCAGGTCCCGGGCGGGGAGGGAGGGGTGCTGCTGGGGACTGCTGCTGGGCTGGGGACTGCTAAGCTGAGAGGCAGCAGCAGGGAGGTTCCTTGGGTTTTCTTTGGAGTTGGAGGTTCTGCTCTGTGCCCAGGCAGAAAAGCCTCTGGCTGGGACCATTGCCAATGCCCTGGGCTGGAGCAGAGGCTGAACAGAATGAAGAAGGCCAAGTGCAGCTGGGCTGTGGCAGGCAGAGTGGGCTACCCAGACACAGAGGTTGTCCTCCCCCTGCACTCAGCACTGCTGTGGCCACATCTGGAGTTTTAGTGTCTGGTTTCTGACCTCCTGCTCTGAAGGAGTTTTGAAGAGCCTGAGAAGCTTCAGATTATATCTGCAAGGACTGGGGTGGAGAGCCTGAGGGACTGGACTTCTGTAACCAGGGCACTACAGATGCAGTGTGTTCCTGCTTCAAATCTGGGGATGCTGCAGCTCTGATGGTTGTTGGACAGGAAGACAACTCCATAGAGTGCAAATTGCAGGGTTCAGAGTGGAGGTGTCCTGGTTTGAGGCCAGGCAGATCCTCTTTTGCCCCTGAGAGTGACAGGAGGTGAGGACAAAGAAAAGTCACTCAGAGGGATCCTTGTGGTCCAAGAGGCACTGGCTCTGTGTTTCAAGAAATGGCCATGCAGAGTAGAGACAGAGCAGGGAGGGTACAGAAATGTCATGGTGAGAGCTGCTAGAAAGCAAGATGGGTGTCAAGAGCATGAAAGAAAGAGCTGCAGGCAGGGGCAGTGTAGCACCACCTGCAAGGCTGAAAGCTCAACAGCACTGAGGTCTTTCTCCTCCTGTCTATGGTAGTTGCCTCTCCCACCAAGGCCAGGGAGATGAAACTTTAGCTTGAGCCTCTCTGCATCTGACTGCCCAGGCTCTGTGGTCAGGGCTTGGCCTTTCTGCTGCAGAAACCAAAGCCAGTGTGGGGGACAGTGTAGGACAACCTGTGGTGGGGATGGCAATGGGCACTGGCAAGGCTGGAAGTCATCAGGAGAACCCAAGGCTTTGCTTCTTGGCTGTGGCAATCACCCACCACCAAGGGCTGTGAGGAGACTTCCTAAGGCACCAGGGGGTCCTCAGTGCTTCCTTAAACACCCCCAGAAAGGCTGGGGACTCTCATCCCCTTGTCCTTCTCTCAGCATCACAAACCCCACACATGAGGGACAGGATCTGCCTGCCCAGGCACTGTGCTCAGGGTTTGGCCTTTCTGCTCCATAACCCAACCCAGAGTTGCTCTCCTGCACTTTGCCTTTGTCTGCTGCAATCATGGCCTCCACTGAGCTGCTCTGAGGAGCCCTTGGGAGGCTTTGTTGGTAATGCCCTCAGTGGGGCTAATCAGTGCTTCAAGGCACTTTGTGTTTTCCTTCTGACTTCTGAAGAACTTTCTTCAGTCTTCCCTCAGTACCTGAGGTTCCTGCAATGAGTCCCAAGTGCCCTGAGGAGTTTTGTGTCCCTGCAATCTTCTTCAGGATTTCAAAGTGCACCTCACAAAGCTCAGTTTGTATCTCAAAGATAAAATATTTTACTACTCCATTTCAGTTTAGTTCAGAGATGAGAATTCCCCAAGTGACACTGACCCAGGCTGTCTCAGCAGGACATCTGCACTTGCTTACAAGGTGATTCAGCAGAATGTGTTCTAATCCAAGAGCCTCTGAAGGACAGAGTGGATAAGGACAAGGCTGACCCTGACTGGCTGCAAGGGATCTGAAGTCAAATCTCTTTCTATGGCTGTGCCTGGAGAGAAGCACCAAGCACAAAGATACAGGGACAGAGCTGGCTGCCTCCAGTGGAAAATAGAGCCCCAACATGGTGACAGCAAAGGTGTCTGTCTAAAGACACAGAGAGGAAGGACGAGGCTGGCAGAGGGTGCCCTGGAGTTCAGTTTCCTTCTGCTGGAGCTCAGGGCAAACACAAAGCTTCAACATTCTCAGAGGATGAGACCTGAGCCTGGAGAAGTCTGACTTGGTGCAGGTTGTGCCTGATAGATGTCGAGTGGGGAGATGCTGGACCAGCTGCTGTGATCCCCGGAGAGCTCCGAGGCTCTGGCTTTAGGGTCACTGTTTTGAGAGGTGGAGATCATTGACTTTCATCAGTGCTTCTCTGATCTGGAGAACTTTGGATGCTGAATCATCCTGGGATCTTTTGCCACTTGCACAGACCCTGAAGTTTTTGACTTTCAGAGTTTTCTATCACCTGATTGTTGGCTGTGATCCAAGCACAGATGCACTGAGCTGGCAGAAGATGACAAAGCCCCAAGCCATAGGAGAGCAGTGCAAGGCTGGGAGAGTGAGAGGTGCAGCACACCAAGACACCTCTCAGGGCTCCATTTCTCTCTGTCCTGATCCATACCTGCCTTAACCCTGGGCTAGTTCATGGCCTTGGCAAGGGGGAGGGGGAATCCCATCCGGTCTTGAGAAGGTTTCCAGTGACAGGGGGACTGAGCCAGCACAGCCTGGTCCATGACCTGAGTCCATTTCACTCAGCCAGAGAGTGGCTGTGTGGTTGCCTCCTGTCTCTGTGCCTCTCAACAGAGAATGTCATCATCCATCAGAATGGGAAGGACATTTGGTGGTTCTTAGCCTCCAAGTCTTCTTCAATGCCATTCAGTGACACAAAGCACACAGGAAACACTGATGATGGGAAATGTCTGCAGCAGTGTGACTTGCTTGGCCATCCTCCTAACTCTAACTGCAAACCAATGTGGAACAGCAAGCAGAGAGCAGAGCAGGCAGGAAATCACAGTGGCTGTGCCACCAGGGGCAGTGTCCCAGCTGCTGCTGGACACCATCCAAACAGCACTTCCCACCAACAGTGTTCTTCATCCCTCTTCATCCTTTTGAGGACTCAATGGTCTCTTCAGTACCATTGTAGACTGTGAGAAGTCTTTTGTCCTGCTTCTCCTGGTTGTGTAGCAGACTGATGAATCAGGATGCTGGAGGAGCTGTTGCTGCAGTGAAATTCTTTCCCAGTGGGTGTAGTTGTAGCTAACCTATCAACATGTGAGCAAAGACACATCCTGGTGAGCAGTTTTGCACAGAGAATTTCCAATCACAGCCAGTGATTACGAGACACCACAGACAGAAACTGAACTGATTGCTGTGGTGGTAACATCCTCACTGGTCCTGAAGGTCATTGCCACGAGGGCCAACCCTGTCCTGGGACCATCCCTACCAGCTCTGCCAGGCCAACCCCACAGGACTGCTCCCTGCTGTCTGGAGGGAGGCACCTGAGTCCTGCTAAGGGAGCCTGCCTACCGGCTAGCCTACGTTCCATCCCCCTCTCAGCTGTCACGGCAGGGAGAAGGTTGTCTCCACCATTCCCATCCAGACCAGACCAGGAGCCAGCCCGCCCCGGCGACAGCAGCCTGCTGGAACCTAACCTTGCTACAAACAAGGACACAGTGAATCTTCCACCTGCTTCCCACTCACTGATGCTCAGTTCAAAGCACCTGTGCCTAGCAGAGTAACCTCTGATGTATTGTAATACCTCTGTATAGTTTTAAGCAGCTGCCAGGGTCTCGTCGAGCGCCACCTGTTGACAAGCAGTGGAATTGCAGTCTGAGTTATATGAATAGAAATTTATTCTGCAAATATTCTAATTGAGTGCAAATTCTGGGATGTATTTCACAGTCGGTCACTAGAATATGGATATAAAATAGTGACTCATTGTTTGTTGATAATTTTAATAATTAATACAATTTATATTTATATACTCATATTTCATATTCATAAATAAATAACCTCTTCATCACACCAGAAATTTAATCTCTTGTCCTGGACCTTGACATTTGGAAGGTGGAATGACCAAACCACTCTTGGTGGGCTCATAGGGAGGGAAGTGTCTCCCTCTCTCCATGCCCAGCCCCCTGCAGTGGGGAGTCTTACTGGGTCTGCATTGAAACCCACCTCACAATACAGACTGGGCCCCTCCCATCCTCTCTACTCAGTCCCCTGCTCTAACACAGTGGAGCTGAACCCCTCTTGCACCTCACCCCGTACAGATCATCCCCTCCCAAACACCCCCCTCACACTGACTCTGCCCCCATTGCTCATCTTGGCCCCAGCCTTCACCCCTTTGTTAAGCATTGGTCCTTTGACCTTAACCCCAGCCTCAACCTAGACCAAACGCAACTCCCTGCCCCTCAGAGCTGGCCCCACCTGAGCCCTGCCCAGCACTCTCAGCAGGACAGCTGAAGGAAGAGACTCATTAACTCCTCACTAACCTTAGAAACTTTCCCACTCATTAGAGTAGCCTTCAGCCATCAATAAGGAACCATGAGCTTGGTAGAGTGAAGGGACATAAGGCAGCAGACCCCAGCCCCAGACTCAAAGAGAGGTAGGCTGAGTCTGGAAAACGGATGGGTCTCACACACAACCCCTGGCCTCAGTAACAAGAGAGAACAGTCCTGTGGGATTGGCAGAATCCAACAGGAAAATACAAGAGGATGACACAGTGACTACAATGTTGACACAAGGACAGCAGATGGCAGCAAGAGCAAGGATGGAAGGATGTTAGCTCTTCAAAGAAGTTTTTTATCATTCTAATGCATCTGGATTACTATACTATATGAGGCATATGGTTACCTTGTTCAGCACTGTTATCAATTATTAATATTTTATTCAAATATATTAATACAAATATATTAATTTTTTAATTATATAAAATAATTCAAATCATGTACTAATATCAAATCTCATCAATGTGCATAAATATCTGAGGGGTGGTGTCAAGTGGAGGGGGCCAATTTAAGGAAAGCAACAGGTTCAAGCTTGAACCTAGAAGATTTCACCCAACATGAGAAGCAACTTCTCTGCAGTGCCGGTGACAGAGCACTAGAACAGCTGCCCTGAGAGCTGGTGGAGTTTTCCTTCTCTGGAGACTTTCAAACCCACCTGGGTAGACTCCTGTGTGGACTACCCTAAGTGATCCTGCTTTGGCAGGGGTCAGACCTGATGGTCTCTTTGAGTCCCTGCCACCTCTAAGTGATACTGTGATACCGCCCACACAGGTACAGCTGTTTGGTTGTGGTTATGTATTTCACACATGCACATTCATTCAATAACACTTAACGTTGAATCAAGCTAGAATCTTTTACATTGATTCAGCTTGGGAAAGAGCTAATGCCTCAAGGGCAGTTCACCCTGCAAGGGGAATCTATGGCTGCTACAGAGGGGGCTGGCACGAGCTGTACAAGAGACTTGATAGGAATCAGCCTGTGTGCTCAGGGCACTGCCACCTGGGACCTTTTTTGGACCCTGCAGTTATGCTCCAAAGCACAGAGTGCAGCCTGCACAAGTGAAACAAAGCAAGAAATATGGTGTTCAGAAAGGAGCTGTGCAGAGTGTGAGTGTGGAGGGGAGAAGCAGTCTCCCCCTGGAATGGAATTTCTATGTGAGCAGATAGGCAGCTGCTCTCAGCTCGCTGCAGCAGCTTGTTGGAGCTCTGAGTGAGTAGCTACTGGCTCACAGGACATGGGGATGCTTGCTGGCTGGGCAGAGGTTTCGCAGTTCTCCATTGCTCCGAGTGGGACAGGCGGTTCTCATTCATCTGCCATTGGCCCGCAGCTTGCACCAGCACCTCAGGTGTCACGGTGGAGCAGAGCATCTTTCTGGCTGCAGACTCAGGCAGCAGGCATGCAGAGGCTGCTTTCCAGTCCAGCAGCATTCACCAGCTGCAGCTACAGCGTGTCCGGGTTCATATGGACAAAATAGGCTCTGGGGAACCCCAGGGCTTCTTGGTACAACAAGGGAGAGTGTTTTACCCTCCTGGCTTGGATTAATAAGGTGCTGAAGACAATAATGGCCAGTGGCAGAAGAGAAAGAAGAGAGGAACAAGAGAGCTCACCTAGAGAAAAGTTTGCCCAGCCATGGGAAGCTGCACAGGGAGTCCATAAGCGTGACAGGCTGGCCAGGCACAGCTGCAAA
>JAAWVA010000198.1:0-29033 GCA_015227895.2 Colaptes auratus
CGCCGCACACAGGGAGCAGAGCAGCTGTCCGACCTGTGTTGGTTGGATTCAGGTAACGAGGCGGGAATTCTAAAAACAGCTTTATTTCCCCGACCCCCACCCCCAATTGATGTCCAGACTCGTGAGATTTTATTGACAGGTCCTAGTCGGTCGCTAATTCTACCGCATGTTTATGCAACGTTGGCACAATTTAAAGAATTCAGATGGATGAAAAGGCTGAGCCACAAAATCGCTTCCCCCCACTTGTGAAACAGAGGCAAGTCAGGCCCTAGGGAAAGCCGATGAGACGCCAGTTGGACTCAGGAGGACCCGAGCAGCAGTTCGGAGGCGGTGCCTCGGTCTCTCTTGGCTGGCAGGCTCCAGAGCTGCAGGTTTTCTAATCCAAGTGTGGATAACGCGGCACAAATCCAAAGGAAAAGGGAGCCGCCAGCATCACAGAGTCCTTCGCCACAGCTGCACGAGGCAGAGCTCCTGCAGCAGCACTGTCTGAGCGGTGCGAGGGAAGCCGCACTGCCGGCCTGTGCCAGCCAGCAGCCGCAGGTTTGCGCGGGCAGGGTCCCTGCAGCGGCAGGCAGGTCCGGGGAGCAGCCAGCTCCCAGCGCTGATGATCTCCAATTTCGCCGCGAATCCCACTGAGCGCCAAAAAGAGAGCAGACCGAGAGGGCAGACCGCTTTCTGCTCACTCTGCTTGAGATTTTCCTAGGTAATGTGTGCAGTGCCAATAGATCCTGGGCACAGCTCAGCTCAGCTCCAAACCCCAGCGGGGCTTTCCCCCAGGGGTGAGGAGCTCCATGTGAGGAGCTCCAGCCCCCGTGGCAGGAACGGAGCCTTCTGACCTGTCCCCCAGAGGGAGGGGAAGGCAATTTAGCGCTTTTGTCTTCCCCCATCAAACCTCCGCTGATGGAGGTGGGAGAAGAGGGCCGGTTGGAGCCCCCCATAACGCCCGAGCCCGCAGGCTCTCTCCTCACCTGCCCGGGGCTCGGCCTGCCAGAGCCACCCCTTGGCGTGGCACTGCGCGGCAGAGCTCGGCGCAGGGCCATGCCGGACGCAGGAGGCGGCACCGGCAGGGCACACGTGGGCGGCAGGGCAGAAGAGCGCAGGGCAGACCGGCTCTGCTCCCTTCCTGCGAGCCGCTCGCTGTTGGCCTCCCCTCCTTTGTGAAGAGCTGAAGCAGTCTCCTCCCGTCCGACAGTCTCCCCGCCGCGGGGGCAATAGTTTCATAGTTTCATAGTTTCATAGTTTCAGTTAGGGTTGGAAGGGACCACAAGGATCATCTAGTTCCAACCCCCCTGCCATGGGCAGGACACTCTACCCTAGATCAGGCTGGACAGAGCCTCGTCCAGCCTGGTCTTAAACACCGCAAGGGACGGGGCCTCAACCACCTCCCTCGACAACCCATTCCAGGCCTTCACCACTCTCACGGTGAAGAACTTCCTCCTCACATCTAGCCTGAATCTCCCCACCTCCAGCTTCATTCATTCCCCCTTGTCCTACACTCCCTGATAGTCTGAAAAGTCCCTCCCCACCTTCTTCAATGCTCAAGCTACAACCTTGCCAAACCCCAGCCCATAGCCACCTGAGGTTTGGCCCCTGCCTGGGGACAAGCCCTGGCAGGAGGGTTCATGCACCCATCCCAGATGGGACAGGGCGCTTTTGGCAGACACCAAAAGCCTGGAGCCAGGCTGAGCCCACAGCAAGGTGGAGGGCTCGGCAAGGGGACCTTTTCTGCTGGCTTGTCCTGCCAGGCTCTGCAGCCACCCAACCAGTAACCCGTGCCTGGACTGAGCCCAAAGCCCGAGGATCCCAAACCTGAAGGGATCACAAGAACCATCTCTGCTTCACAGCTTCTTCCTGCAGAGCAGCAGAGAATGGCAGGAGGAGAAGGAATCTTCCTGCTTTCCTGCCAGCTTCTGCCACCGTGCCAGGGAAGAGCCTTTCGAGGACAGAGGTGAGAAAAAAAATGCCAGGGAAAACGAAGAAGGAGGAAGAAAGGAGGCAGCAGCCCCAGGGCACAGTCTCCAGGCCTCCCCTGGCCTCTCCTGTCACTGTACAGCAGATTCAAAGGTGCAGTTCGAAGAGCTCCCTTACCCTCAGCTTACAGCCAGGGACAAGGAGAGGACAGTTCTGCATTCTGCAGCTTCCAGGGCGGTGGCAGAGCAAAGCCAAGCCACAAGCAAGAAACATACAAGCAATGATGTAGATGTGGCACACAGGGAGCAAATGCCTTTCCTTCCCCTTAGCCCAGCTGCTGGGACACTCCCTACATGGCCCCACCACAGAGGGCATCCCCCTCAGATACCAGTGAGGGAGTTCATTAGAGCCAGGACCCCAAACCAGACCAAAGCCCAGGCCGTGATGAGGAACCTAGAATCACAGAATGGGTTGGGTTGGAAGGGGCCTTCAAGTCATCTAGATCCAAGCCCCAGCCTGGGCAGGACACCTCCACCAGCCCAGGCTGCTCCAGGCCTCATCCAGCCTGGCCTGCACACCTCCAGGCAGGAGGCAGCCACAGCCTCCCTGGGCAGCCTGTGCCAGAGTCTCCCCAGCTCACTGCCAACAATTTCCTCCTCTCCACTCTCCATCTCTCCTCTCCCAGCTCAAAGCCTTGTCCCTGGGCCTGGCACTCCCAGCTCTTGTCCCAAGTCCCTCCCAGCTCTCCTGGAGCCCTTCAGGTTCTGGAGGGGCTGCTCAAAGGTCTCGCTGGGGCCTTCTCCAGGCTGAACAGCCCCAACTCTCCCAGCCCTTCCCCATAGGGAAGGTTCTCAGCCCTCTGGTATCTTGTTGGCCCCTCTGGACCTGCTGCAGCAGTTCACATCCAGAAGAAAGTGGAGAATGCATGAAAGGGAGCAGAGAATAATTTGTGTTTGGAAGCAAGAGAAGGAGAGCAGGACTGGGAGACTGCTCCGGGTGCCGCAGGGCTGGCAGCCCTTCTGCCGCTGCTGCAGCACAGCAGCACACACAGGGACACACTGAGGCTCAACACCAGCAGCCTCCCTCTGCCTGCAAAGTGCCCCTCCCGGTGCTGGTCTGGAGCTGCTCAGTGCCAGCAACGCAGCCAGGTCACTGACAGCATCTGCATGGCTTTATTGGAATGCTCCACATCACCACAAGCTGCTTCTGCCCACCTCTGTGCTGGCACATCCCAAAGCCACATCGCCACTCCTCTCCTTCAAGGGCTTGGAGCCTGCCAGCTGCTTCAAATGTTCCTGAGCACTTTTGGACCTCTTTCCCCTCAGAACTCAGACTGCTTTTGGTGGTGCTACTGGCAGCATTCTACACACTGCTTTCCAGCCTCTCAGGCCAGAGAGGAAGTATTGCAGGAGCAGCCCTGCAAGAGTCCAGCATGAGTTCTGCTCAGGGTCAGAGCCCTGCCATCCCCCCCTGCAGCCTTGCCCACACCTTTGATTTCCCCACCCCCGTGACTACTGTTTCCTATGGGATGCTCCACCCCAAAGATGCAAGTGGAGAAAACCACAGCAGACACCTCCCAGCTAACCTTGCTGCCACTGCTCCCAGGCTTCCCCTGGGGAGGAGCAGCAGGGGTGGCACTTGAGGAGACAGCAGCTGCTGCTGTGGCCGCCAAGAGTGAGGCAGTGGCCAGCAGGGCTCACTTGCCTGACTCTCCCTGATCACAGCCCAACTCTGCTCTCTCTAGGGAGCCACCGAGTTGGTTATGGTCTGAGCTCTCCCCCACGATGTGGCAGCCTCTGCCCTCCTGGGTGTGCAGCCTCAGCAGGGAGCACACACAGGCTTGGGGCTGCCCCTGGGCAGCAGGACTGGGGCAGGAGATGTGGGGGGTCTGATGGTGAGGGGGGGTGGGTGCAGGGCAGCATCTTGGCATGCAGGCTGCAGGGGTGCCTGAGGCGTGGGTGGCTCTGTGTGTCCCTGCAGAGCTGCTGGGACTCCTTTGGCCTCTGTGTGTGTGAGGGGCAGGGGGAGCTGTGCATGGAGCACACAGAGCTGCGGCTGTGCCTCTGCGTGGGGGAAGGATCTGTGCCATGGACTCATAGGAGTGCTTGGGTTGGCAATAAACCTTTACAATCAAGTCCAAGCACGGCCCAGCACTGCCCCGTGTGCCTCAGCACCATCGCTGCTGTGCCATGGGCTGAGGCTTATGCCTTGAGCAAACTACAGAGAGGAGCTCCAGGAGGTGCAGAGGGGTCCAGGTGTGAAGAGGATATTGGTAACCTTTGGCTATTTCATTCCCATCACTCTGTTCCCTGACTCTCTTTCAGCTGGCAGCCAGCCCAGCTCTTGCCTCTTGCCTTCCCTCTCTTCTCCCTGGATGCAGGCAGCTTCCTTCTCTGCTGTGGGGGGAGGATGGTTCCAGGCTTGGCTGTGCCCTTCAGGGCCAGACCAGGCCTTAGCTGTGGCCTTCAGGGCCAGACAGCAGTTTCCCTGTGCAGTTTTGTGCCTGAAAATAGTGTGGCCAGCAGGAGCAGGGAAGTCCTTGTGCCCTGTGCTCAGCACTGCTGAGGCCACACCTCAGCAAGAGGTCTCCAGGCAAGAGAGATTGGCCCTTGGGATGTGCTGCCCAGGGAGGTGGCAGAGTCCCCATCCCTGGAGCTGTTCAAACAAGGCTTGGATGTGGCACTTGGAGCCATGGTTTAGTTGTCAGGAGGTGCTGGGTGACAGGTTGGTCTTGAGGATCTTTGAGGTCTCTTCCACCTGGTTGATTGCATGAGTCTACTCTGGGGGGAGGATCAGAGCCTGGGGCTTATGGCAAACCCCAGGGGGGGGCAGAGAAGGAGTCCTGGGCTTTGGGTCTGCTTTGGAGGTGTGGAGAAGCCTTTGGCCTTTCGAGTCTCCCCCAGTGGCCATTAAGCAGAAGAGCTTTCAGCTGCCCCCCAGCACACTTCCCAATGGGACTGAGAGAGTCAGACAAGCTCCGAGAAGCCAAGGCAACATCCTAGACAGATTTGCTTGCTTCAATTGCTTTGACAGGCATTGGAGAGCCTTCAGAGTCTCCCCCAGTGCCCATGAACCCCAGGCACCATGGCAGTGCCATCCTGCCCTGCCAGCTGCTGCCACAGCACCAAGTGCTGCCCCATGGCTGGGTGCTGCCCCACTGGTGAGTGCTGCCCCATGGCACTGGGTGCTGCCCCACGGCTGGGTGCTGCCCCATGGCACTGAGTGCTGCCCCATGGCACTGGGTGCTGCCCCACGGCTGGGTGCTGCCCCATGGCACTGAGTGCTGCCCCATGGCACTGGTGCTGCCCCACGGCTGGGTGCTGCCCCACTGGTGAGTGCTGCCCCATGGCACTGGGTGCTGCCCCATGGCACTGGGTGCTGCCCCATGGCACTGGGTGCTGCTCCACTGGTGAGTGCTGCCCCATGGCACTGAGTGCTGCCCCATGGCACTGGGTGCTGCCCCACGGCTGGGTGCTGCCCCACTGGTGAGTGCTGCCCCATGGCACTGGGTGCTGCCCCACGGCTGGGTGCTGCCCCATGGCACTGGGTGCTGCCCCATGGCACTGGGTGCTGCCCCATGGCTGGGTGCTGCCCCATGGCACTGGGTGCTGCCCCACGGCTGGGTGCTGCCCCGGTGACAGGGGGAAAGAAGAAGGGTTGAGAGCTGTGGATTTGTTGTGGGTCAGTTGGAGTTCTCCTGTAGGAAGCGGTGCCTGTGGAGTCTCTGTGCCCTCAGCGTTTCCCTAGCACAGCAGGGGCAGCAGTGCCAGCCCAGCACATGCCCACACAGCCCCACAGGCTGTGCCAGGCTCTGCCCCCGGCCCGGCTGCCTGGGCAGCCGCACTCAGGCCGGGCTGGCAGCGCTGTGTGGGCACAGGTCCTGGCCCTGCCCCAGCCACCCCTGCCCTGTGGGAAGCCCTTGGTGCTGGGGGGCAGGCAGCAGCTCTCCTCTTGCCCTCCCAGCCCCTCCCTGCTCCCTGGCAGCAGATCTCAGCCCTATGGAACAAAGGCAAACAAGGCCCTGAGCAGCTGGGCCCCCAGGCCCCCAGGGCCGCTCCAGAGCAGGCCTGCCTTGTCCCCAGCCTGCCTTTGGTGTCTGCTGGTGTCTGTGCACCAGCCCTGCTGGCCCTCCTCTTCCACCCCATTCCAACCCAGGGGGACTTTTGCTCTCCTCTGGGCCTAGGCCTCTGCTTTGCCTATGACTCTGCCTGCCCCCATTATGAGGTCACCATGGGGCATCTCTGTATCCCTGGTGTCGGTGCTCCCCGGGAGCCACTTGAGCTTCGGCTCCTCTCCGTGCCGCCTGCTCTGGTGTGCTGGGGGAATCTGCCCTTGGTTGCTCTCGAGGTGCAACTCTCTCCCAAGGCAGCCAGCGAGGCGAGGATGGACGAGAACGCAGGATACCGAATGGCCTCCCTGAAGGAGTTACTGGTAGCGTGGCTGGGGCTCTGCCCAGGGGCCTGGCAGCCCCCCAGACAGGGCAAAACTCTCCCCAAAGCCCACAGGCATTTCCCAGGGGGCAGAGGCATGGGCAGGAGGAGCTGCTTTGCTCTGCTCTGCTTCAGCCTCGCTGCTCAGAGCAAGGAGGGGATGGAAGGAAAGCCTCCTGCAAGGCAAAGCTCCTACAAACCTCCCTCCAGCTCCCTGGAAGGAGGCTGGAGTGAGGCTGGTGCTGGCCTCTTCTCCCAGGCAATAAGCGACAGGATGGGAGGGACTGGGCTTCAGTGGTGCCAGGGGAGGTTTAGCTTGGACGTGAGGAAAACTTCTTTACTGAGTGGTCAGGCACTGGAACAGGCTGCCCAGGGAGCTGGTGGGGTTGCCAGCCCTGGAGCTGTTCAAGCAGCTGTAGATGTGGTGCTTCAGGACACAGTTTAGTGGTCCTGGGAGCTGGGTTCTGGTTGGACTCGGGAATCTTAAAGGTCTCTTCCACCCTTCCTGAAGTCCACGTTTTTGGCTTTTCCGGAGGAGGGGGCATGCAGAAGTGTGATCCTTGGGGACTTGTGTGGGCACAGGGTGGAGGAGGTAAAGGACCTCTAGACAGCTTTGCCCCTCTTGTCCTTGCTGAGCAGGAACACGACGAAGAGGCAGTGATCGACCAGGGCAAATGGAGCAGCCCTGCCAGCTTCCACTATGAGGATGAGTTGGAAAGTAAGGCTGCACGGAGAGCCTGGCAGAGGAGCCAGCAGCCCAGTGCCTTCTGCCGAGGCACCAAGCTGGTGCTTCCTCCTGGGAAGGGCTGCTCTGGCTGAAGGGTGGCACTGCCTCCCCCATCTCTGCAGCGTCAAGAGCACTGCAAGCGACTCTTCTTTTGCAGGCCGCCGTGCCCGGGACGTGGGGAGGAGGCAGGGGATGAGAAGCCGATCCCCGCGCTGTGGCGGGCAGGGTGAGTGCCCCCAGGGTGTTCCCTGAGCTCCTTGGGCTGTGTGCACCTGGGGGCTTCTGCCGGCAGCTCCCTGTGCCTTGCTCGTGTGGCTTGCTGCCCTCCTGAGGGAAATGGCAGCGTTTAGCAAGGCCTCCTTTTGCCAGGCTTTGCTCAGGAGGGGCTGGCAAGGCCGTTCCATGCACAATGGACTGAGGCCCCTCTTCCTGAGAGGGATCCTGGCATTACAAATGGCCCTGTGGGGAAGGGAAGCTGCCCACCCTGAGTCAGAGGTGGAACAGATGCTGAGAAGCGAGTGCAGAACAGTCTCCAGCCAAAGAGAAGCAGGAGTCAGGGCTTGGCAGGTGGCTCTTAGAAACAGGGCTGGGACTGGGCTTCCTGCTCTGATGGCTTCTTTCCCTCTGCCACCCCAGATGCCAGCCTGCAGCAGCAGGGACAGAGCTCAGGGCTTGGTGAGCAGGCACAGGCGAGAGGCCGAGAAGTGCTTCTGCCGCAGCATCAGAACAAGGAGAGGAAGAGCTTGCCAGCAGGCCAGTGGGATCCCTCCGTCCGAGTCAAGCCCCCGGGAAAGGTCCCTCCCCAGGTGGGTGCGGCGGGGAGGGAGGCGTGAGGGGCACGGGCAGCACGGCAGCACGGCTGGGCGTGTGCTCAGGGGGCCAGGCTCTCCAGCTGCCCCTCTGCCAGGCCCGGAGCCAGAGCAGGAGGAATGGTGGCAGGTGGGCATCTGTACCTTGCTCCCGTTTGCCCAGGAGGAAAGGAAGGTGCCAGGAGCTGTGGGTGGCAGCGCTGCGCCGAGCGAGCCGGTGAGACACACTGGGCCGGAGCTGGAGTGGACAGGAAGGTGATGTGAGCTTCCCCTGGGTGCCCTTGGTTCTGCTGGCCTTGGAAACGTGAGCCTGCAGCTGCCCTTCTAGCAGGGCTCTGGCCGTAGCTGCTTCGGGGCAGGGGCTGCGCAGCACCACCTCGGTGCCCTGGGCCCGGCAGGGGGAGAGGTGGGCAGCTGGGCTCAGGCGCAGCGGCATCGCCCCTGGTTTGCTGGGTTTGGGGTGGGGGCAGAGGGGTAGAGACCCCCAGGGAGAGCACTGCTGCCGCTCAAGCCCAGAGGGGAGGGGCTCTGGGCTCAGGCCTGCTTGTGCTGCAGGAGCTCTGCTGCATGCCTCCCTTTCCAAATCCTGGGTCTAAAGCAGGCTCCAGCAGACTTCTGCTTTCCAGCCCTGCAAGTTGCTCTGAGCTTGTGGCTGCCCTTGTGCAGCAGGGAGCTGCACGGCCCTCCCGCAGCACACTCAGGCTCTCCTCCTCCCTCCAGGTTCTGCGGAGGTTTCATCCAGGACGTGAAGCGCAAAGTGCCCTGGTTCTGGAGCGACTTTCGGGACGCCTTCAGCCTGCAGTGCCTGGCGTCCGTCCTCTTCCTCTACTGCGCCGGCATGGCCCCTGTCATCACCTTCGGCGGCCTGCTGGGGGAGGCGACCGAAGGCTACATAGTGAGCAGCTCTCTCTGCTGGGCTGGGGAGGGCCCACCCTCCCACCCTCGGGCACAAGTCCCTGCTGCACTCACTTGCCTTTGGGGGCGGGGGGGTTGGCTTGCCCTGGATGACCTCTTGAGTGCCTGCTGCCTCTCTCCCCCGGCCAGGGTGCCATGGAGTCCCTGATGGGTGCCTGCCTGTCCGGCGTGGTCTATTGCCTCTTTGCCGGGCAGCCTCTCACCATCCTCGGCAGCACCGGACCCATCCTTGTCTTTGAGAAGATCGTCTACCAGTTCTGCAAGTAAGGCTGGCTGCCACAGCCAGGGGCTGCAGAGTCTGCAGCAGGAGACAGGGAGGAGGAAAAGATGCTCGGGCTTTGCTGTTCTGGGTGCCACTGCTTAGCTTTCAGTTGTCTTCTGTGTCAGAGCTGTTGCAGGGCTGCTGCTGCTGCTGCTGTAGTAGCTGGTGGTGCAGGGGCTCTGAAGGGTTTGGGGGGAGGCGTGGGGGTCGGTTCAGGGGTTTAGGGTTCAAGCCAAGCGTCAGCAGCAGCAGCAGCAGGAGAAACCACAAGTAAGTGAACATCCAAGGAAGATGAGCCAAATTGCTTTGGGAATGAGGGGGGATTTGCTTTCCTCGGAGTCCCAACCCGGGCACCTCTCAGCCTGGTTTGTGCTGGAAGGGGAAACCTCTCTTGCCCAACTCTCCCAAGCGTTTTCTGCTTAACTGTTCTGAGGCTTGATGATTTTAGTGAAGAAGTAGGAGCTGGCCATGGGAAATGCTATTGTCCATGACAGCCCTTTGGTTGGGACGACTTCAGCGTGAGATGAGCCAGCCTCACTGCAGCTCAAGTTCTGCTCCAGCCCCATCTTGCTGGCAGCAGCTGACTGGGCACAAACCCAGCCAGTGCTGGTGTTAGGGCATGAGAGTGATGTGAGACCACAGCACCTCCCACAGCCGGCGCCTGACCTCCGCTAGCCCCCAGGGCCTTAACCCAACTGCCTGGGTTAAGTCCTTGGCCTCTCCTCCCGCGGGTCCAGAGCCCAGGCTGCAGCCCCGAGGCTGTCTGTGGCACTTGATGGAGACTGCCTGCCCCCTGCCCCGCGCCCCCAGCCTGGCCACGCTCCTCAACTGCTCCCAGGTTTCCCCAGGGAAGGCAGAGCTGGCAGCCCCTTGCTGGCCTCTCCCCCTTCCCACCTGGCTTTGCTTCCCCAGGGAGCAGGCACTCTCCTACCTGTCCCTGCGGGCGTGCATCGGGCTCTGGACCACCTTCTTCTCCCTGGTGCTGGTGGTGACCGACGCCAGCTGCCTGGTGCGCTACATCA
Source organism: Colaptes auratus (assembly GCA_015227895.2). Taxonomy (NCBI): domain Eukaryota; kingdom Metazoa; phylum Chordata; class Aves; order Piciformes; family Picidae; genus Colaptes; species Colaptes auratus. The sequence goes on from JAAWVA010000198.1 coordinate 10,077, forward strand.
CTCGCTTCACCGAGGAGACCTACACCTCCCTCATCTGCCTCATCTTCATCTACGAGGCTCTGGAGAAGCTGAGCCAGCTGCGAGTCACCTACCCTCTGCACACGCCCAGCGCCCTCGACTCCCTCACCAACTACAGGTGACTGCTGCCTTGCTATAAAGGCTGCTGCCTCCGGCCAGGAGCTCAGGGCTGCCTCTCCTTTGCCTTTTCCTTACCCCTCTCCTGCCTTCTCTCCTGCCAGATGCAAGTGTGTGGCACCAGCCCAGCCCAGCCTCGAAACCCTGCGTTTCTGGCAGAGCAGCAAGCTCGACGTGCGGGGCATCGCCTGGCACAACCTCACGGTGACTGTGAGTGCCCCGAGCCGCTGCTTCCTCGTGCCGCCGCCAGGGGGCATCCCCCCGGTGCACAAGGCAGAGCCCTGCAGCTGGGGAGGGGCTGCCCAGTGTGCTGCTGCCAGCTCCTCCTCACCCCTCCTTGCCCAGCGTCTCCTGGCCACACCTTCACCGCCTGTGTCCCGCCTCTCTGTCTCTCCAGGAGTGCCGGCGCTTGCGGGGAGAGTTCCGAGGCCCTGCCTGTGGGCCCCATGGCCCCTCCGTGCCTAATGTCTTCTTGTGGTGCTGCATCCTCCTCTTCTCCACCTTTGCCCTGGCCGGCTTCCTGAAGAACCTGAGGAGCAGCACGTTCTTCACCACCAAAGTAACGACACTCTCCACCCTCCTTTCCCCAACCAGTCTGCACCACCACTTGGTCAAGCTGGGAAAGGCCAAGCGGGAGGCCGAAGCTCTGCACCGCCTCGGATTCCCTCCGCTGCCTTCTGTGGATGCTAACTGCTCACAGCATTTCCCACCTGCCCTACCCCCTACCCAGGGCCCCTTCTGTGTTCTTTGCTTTCTCTTGCGAGGGGGGAAATTGGGTCTTCCACAGTTAGCTTTGGTTTACACCCCCACCCTCCCCCCACCCTCCCGGCCTTGCCTGCTCGGGGGCAAAGTTGTTTCAGATGCAGAGCTGCCCTAGAAAAAGCCCCAGCTGCTCCCCTGCGGCAGGAAGGAAGCCGCAGAGCCCTGTCCCGTCGCGGCTGCAGTAGCAATAGATCTGTTAAAGGCTCGGATTCGAGCAGCCCTTTCCCACTTCATTCAGCTCTTCCCATGTCTGACCCTAGCTCTCACAGCCACAGTGTGTGAGCAAGGGATGAGGCTGCAAGTGCTCAGGGGGGATTTGCTGCCCCGGCCTTGGTGGCGTCGATGGCCCCAGCTCGGCCATGCCCCGGTGTGGCCCCGTTGGCAGCGCCCCCCTCAGCTCTGCTCTTCTCCCCTAGGTGCGCTCCCTCATCAGTGACTTTGCTGTTTCCTCACCGTGGTCACCATGGTGCTGATCGACTCCCTGGTTGGGATCCCCTCGCCCAAGCTCCAGGTGCCCAGTGTGATCAAGGTAATGAGGCTGCTTGGCTTGGCACTGGCTGCAGCCCTCGGGGCTGCCACAAGGGAGGGGATGGCAGGGCAGGCTGGGGCTGAGCCTGCAGGCCCTGCTGGTGCTCTGCCCACCTCCTCTTGTGCCGCCAAGGGCATGGTTTCTCTCTGGAAAGGAGAAGCCAGCCCCAACGCTGGGCACCTCCGGGACAAGCATCTGCAGGTGCCTGCAGAGAGGCCACTGGCACTGCTGGAGCCCAGCAGAGAGGCTGACCTGAAGCCAAGGCTGGGAGATGCTGTGCCTCAGGAGGGGAGAGGCAAAAGGCAAGGCAGGGAAGTGTCTGGGCTGAGAGCTGCTGCTGAGGCCTGTGCTTTGCTGCAGCTGACCAGGGACGACCGCGGGTGGTTCATCAGCCCCCTAGGACCCAACCCTGTGTGGACAGTGTTCGCTGCGCTCATCCCAGCTCTGCTCTGCACCATCCTGATCTTCATGGACCAGCACATCACGGTTGCTATCGTCAACAGGAAGGACCACAAGCTGAAGGTAGGGGGCTGCGAGAGATGACCCCGTCCCACCCCGCCCTGGGCTGCAGCCAGCATCAGGCTGGGGGGCAGGCTGCTCTCCTGCAGCAGCGGTGCCCCAGGGAGCAAAGCCCCGGGAGCTGAGAGGAGCAGTCTGCTGCGGCAGCAGCACATGGAGCTGGCTGCAGGAGAGAAATGTGCTGTGCTTGTGAAGTGGTGGCAGCAGCTGAGGGAAGGAAGCCTTCTGCTGTGCTGCCAGGACCGGCTCCAGCAGGGGCAGAGTCTGCCTTGTGAGGCTGCCCTTGCTCTTGTGCTGTGGGATGCTCTGCTCCTTCTTTTGCTGCCTTCCTTGCAGAAAGGATGTGGCTACCACCTGGACCTCTTTGTGGTGTCTGTGCTGCTCGGGGCGTGCTCCCTGATGGGCATGCCCTGGTTTGTGGCTGCCACTGTGCTGTCCATCACCCACGTGAACAGCCTCAAGGTGGAGGCTGACGGCTCAGCTCCAGGAGAGCAGCCCAGGTTCCTGGGGGTGCGAGAGCAGAGAGTCACTGGCATGGGGGTCTTTGTGCTCATGGGCTGCTCTGTCTTCCTGACCTCGGTGTTAAAGGTGAGAGGGCAATGCCAACCCCCGACCGGCACCGCCTTTGTGGCACCCACACGCACGCATCCCAGCCTCTCCAGCCCCCGGGAGCTGTGGAGCGGGGGAGGAGGTGATCCCAGACCCTGGGGCTGGGGCTTGACTGGGCCGGGAAGCAGCTTGGGCTTGGCTTTGCAGCCCTTCGGCCCCCACTGGGGTGCGCTGGCGGCAAGCGAGCAGCGCCCAGAGCTTTGGGTTCCAGCTGTCTTTCGGGGCCAGCCCTGCTGGGGGTTCAGGCGGCTGTGGGCCGTGGCCGCAGAGCAGAGCGGCGAGCCTGCCAGGGCCAGGGCAGGCACGGACCGTTGCCTTCTCCTCCGCAGCTCATCCCCATGCCTGTGCTTTACGGCATCTTCCTCTACATGGGTGTGTCGTCGCTCCGAGGACTCGAGGTACACTGCCTCTGCGGCAGCCTGCAGCACGGCTGCTCCCTGCTGCCGCCTCTGCCTGGCAGCAAGGCCAAGGCAGGGCCGCGGCAAAGGCTCTCTGCAAGCACGCAGGGAAAGCATTTGGCGTGAGGGAGGGGTGGGGAGGGGGGGCAGGAGATCTCTGGGGCTGGGAGCAGCAGTTCCTCAGCGTGCTCGGGTCAGGGGCTAGGGCAGGGCAGGGTTTGCTCAGGTGAAAATGGGGGACTGGAGTGCCGAGGGAAGGCAGCTTCCACTGCTGCTGGCAGCGCTTGCAGGGGCATTCAGTGGGCCAGGAAAGGCAGAGAAGAGAACTGCACGGAGGAAGGGCAGGTCGGTGGCAGCTCCCGTGGGCAAGCTGGTTGGGAGCTGGAGCGCAGGGAAAGTGGCTGCTGCCCCCAGGAGGAGCCTTCGCAGCGGGTCCCAGGCCTTCTCCTTTCAAGCAGCATCCCGCAAAGAGCCTCCAGGTGCCAGCAGGGCCAGAAAGCTTCTGCAGTGCTAAGCTGGCAGCTCTTGGCCTGTGCCTTTGCAGTTCTTCAAGCGCTTGCTGCTGGTTCTGACGGCAAGGAAGCACCATCCCATCCACCTGTGGCACGTCCCCCTGCGCAAGGTGCACCTCTTCACCTTCATCCAGGTCCTCTGCCTCAGCCTGCTCTGCCTCATCAAGATGTCCCCTGCTGCCATCATCTTCCCCGTGCTGGTAAGAGCTGCTGCTGCTCGGCAGGGCACGTCTGCAGGGAGATGGAAGGCTCAGCTCTGGCCTCACCCTATCTCCCCTCTCGTTTGTGAAGGATTTGGCTCTGGTCTTGGTGCGGAAGGTGATGGACTTCTGCTTCTCCAAGCGGGAGCTGAGCTTGCTGGATGACCTTCTGCCAGAGAGGAGGAAGAAGGAGGAGAGTGCCAAAACTCAAGGCCAGCAAGAAGAGGTAAGGCCTGCTGGGTGCCCGGGGCTGGGCATCTCCCTCAGGCTGGGAGGTTGCCTCTTTCTAGCACAGCTTCTCCTGGCATGCTGGGGGACCATCAGAACTCCAAGGGAACTGATCCTAAGGGCCTGGACCCCGCTTCAACCCCTTGAGTTAGCACTGAGCTTACCCCTGGGAGAGCTTTCTCAGTCAGTCATGGCTCATCAAGATGACGACTGTCCTTTTGCCAGGACAGTGCTTTTAACCCTCCCCGGGTGCTGGCAGGGAGCTCTGCACCCTGCTGCACTGCCAGCGGAAGCTGCCACGGCTCAGAAGCAGAGGGCAGCAGGCAGTGATGTTCCTCCTGGCTCTTGAGTTTCTCTCTGCTCCAAGGCAAGACAGACAGCTCGATTTGTCCCCTTTTATGGCAGGAAACCATGGAAGCTGCTGGGCCCAATCCAGTTCAGCTGGAGCTGGGGAACACAGGCCGCTTGGATCCCCCAGAGCAAAGCAGGGACAGGTAAAGCTCCAGCGAGGGCCAGGACCCCCAGCGAGATTAGCCGGAAGGTGCCTGCTGTGGTTTTCTCCACTGCATCTTTGGGCTGGAGCATCCCTTAGGGAGCAGCGGTCACAGTGGCGGGACAATCAAATGTGTGGGCAAGGCTGCCCGAGGGGATGGCAGGGCTCTGACCCTGACCAGAACTCATGGTGGACCCCAAAACTTGCATCATCGGGGACCTGAGAGGAGCTGCAGATCCTCCTTCTGAAAGGGGTGGAGCTGCAGGCAGGCTCTGTGCCAGCTGGGGCTCAGGAGCCCAGTCCAGGGCTAAGCACCAAGAGGAGCCACTCCATGGAGCTGTTGCTCTGCAGCTCTCGGGCTTGCCCCTCACAACTCCTCCTCCAGCCACGCCTGCCATGCTTGTGCTGGGCTTTGATTCTGCAGCTCCCCTGTTCCTCTTGCCAAGGCTGCTAATGCCCTTGGTGACCTCAGTTCCCCTCCCCGCCACTGCCATGGAAAACCTCTCTTGCAGGGCTGCTCCTGCTGTAATCCTTACCCAGGCTGAGAGGGTGGGAAGCACTGTGTGCCAGCACCCCAGCAGCAGCAGGCTGAGTCCTGGGGAGCAAGAAGTCGAGAACTGCTCAGGAACGTGCGAAGCAGCTGGCAGGCCCCAAGCCCTGGAAGGAGAGGAGTGAGACCGTGACAGGCTCCAGCCCTGCACACAGTGCTCCCTGCAGCTTCCTTTGCTTCTGAACTCCATTCTTACAGACTCTGTTGTTATGAACTCTGTTGTTGTAGACTCTGTTGTGATGAACTGTTGCTTACACACTCTCCTGTTAGGAACTTTACTGTTACGAACTCTGTTGCTTCTAAACTCCATTGTTATAAGCTCTGTTGTTGTGAACTCGGTGGTTATGAGCTCTGTTGCTTTCACCTCTGTTGCTTTCAGTTCTGTTGTTAGAAATGTTCTGTAATGTTACCATTTTGTAAATAATTAAATAAAACTTCAATAACCCAAAACTACTTAAAGCAAGAGGCCTCCATTCCTTCTCGGGGTGCAACACACAGGTGCCAACAGGATGGGATCCAAAGCAGGCAGAATTGGCTAAGAGGAGTTGCAAGAGCAAAGGAAGCAGCAGACAACTCCCCTCCCCTCGCTGTATGTCAGTCACCAAGGGCCTCTGCTAAGTGCCTCCCCTGGGGTCTTGCCGTAAAATCAGCAGGAGGCTGTCTGAAGAGGGCAGACACTGAACACAGCCTCAAGTGCTGAACTGTTAGGAGAGAGCAAAGGCCTCACAGACTACTGCATATTAACTTCTCCACCCAGTGGAGTGAAGAACAACCTCCACAACCTCTCTGGGCAGCCTGCTCCAGGCCTCTGGAACCCTCCCAGGGAAGAAGTTCCTCCTCATGCTGAGCTGGAACCTCCTGGGCTGCACTTTCCAGCCATTGCCCCTTGGCCCATGCCAGGGCACAGGGAGCAGAGCCTGGCCCTGGCCCTTCCTTCCTGACCCCCAGCCCTCAGACAGTTATAGACATTTTTCCTCACACTTTGGATGCTGATCCTGGTGGGTTGGGCTGTTGGTTCTATCTCTATGGATGCTGTGTCTCCTCCTCAGCCTTGCAGGCCCGACCCAGTCATGTGAGAACCCTCAGATGGGAATGGCTCCTGGGCTTTGTAAGGGTATGGAATCACACAGCTCAAGGGCTGTGCGTAGCATTACAGAATCACAGAACCCCAGAGACATCCAGGGAGGCAAAGCCCCTCAGGGTCACCAACCCCAACCCCTGACCCTACCCTACAAGGCTCACCCCTTAACCCATAGAGCCCCAAGCACCACAGCCAAAGCACCTTGAAACACCTCCAGGCTTGGGGACTCCACCACCTCCCTGGGCAGCCTTGCCAAGCTCTGACCACCCTTGCTGGAAAAAACCTTTGCCTGGTGTCCAGCCTGAGCCTGCCCTGCTGCAGCCTGAGGCCATGGCCTCTTGTTCATCAGCTGTGAGAAGAGAGCAGCAGCAACCTCTCACAAGCTCCTCTCAGGGAGCTGCAGAGAGCAGGGAGCTCTGCCCTCAGCCTCCTCTTCTCCACACTAACCATCCCCAGCTCCTTCAGCCTCTCGATTTCCTCTGCAGGCCCTTCCCAGCTTCCTTGCCCTCCTCTGCCCTGGCTCCAGCACCTCCACCTCTCTCTTGTCTTGAGGAGCCCAAGTCTGGGCACAGCACTGGAGCTGCGGCACCCGGAGCAGTCTCCCAGTCCTGCTCTCCTTTCTCTTGCTTCCAAACACAAGATTATTCTCTGCTCCCTTTCATGCATTCTCCACTTTCTTCTGGATGTTGAACTGCTGCAGCAGGTCCAGAGGAGGCCACAAAGATACCAGAGGGCTGGAGAACCTTCCCTATGGGGAAGGGCTGGGAGAGTTGGGGCTGTTCAGCCTGGAGAAGGCCCCAGCGAGACCTTTGAGCAGCCCTCCAGTACCTGAAGGGGCTCCAGGAGAGCTGGGGAGGGACTTGGGACAAGGGCTGGGAGTGCCAGGCCCGGGGACAATGGCTTTGAGCTGGGAGAGGAGAGATGGAGAGCGGAGAGGAGGAAGAAATTGTTGAGAGCGAGGCTGGGGAGACTCTGGCACAGGTTGCCCAGGGAGGTGGCTGCCTCCTGCCTGGAGGTGTTGCAGGCCAGGCTGGATGAGGCCTTGGGCATGGCAGGGGCTTGGATCTAGATGATCTTGAAGGCCCCTTCCAACCCAAAGCATTCTGTGATTCTAGGGTTCCTCATCATGGCCTGGTCTTTGGTCTGGTTTGGGGCCCAGGGAGGCTGTGGCTGCCTCCTGCCTGGAGGTGTTGCAGGCCAGGCTGGATGAGGCCTGTAGTGACAGGACGAGGGGCAATGGCTTGGAGCTGAATGGTGCCCCAGGTTCACTGGGCACTGGAGAGACAGAAGCAGAATCAGTGGTGTTATAAATGACAAAGCCAATTAAAATTTGATTCAGATCAATTTTGTTTTGAAAAGAGCAATTTAAGGCAAGAAGAGGCAAGCAAACAGCGCTGGGGGCGTGTTGGTGGAGCGCAGTAGCACATGTTAGAGGGCATCAGAAAGGAACCAGTTGTTGTGTGTGATAAATGGAATGATAATTTGTGTCAATTAGATGATTTTGAGTAAAGCAAAGCAGGAGCATGAATGATGAGCCCAGGGGTCAGACACTGGGAACTTACATATGTAACTAGAATGAGATTCCTTTTAGGCCTCATTATGATCAGTTGTTTATGATTAATTTGACTTGCTTTAATACAGAGTAAGATTTAGGTTTTATTATAACCTGTTGTTTATTGATTTTGTTTTAGTGTATGTATACTAATGCCCTAGTGAAATGTTAGGAATTAGCAGCTAACAATTGAAGTACTATGAAATACTAAGTTCTTTAAGGATGGGAAAGGAAGAGAAGTTCTTCAAGGATGAGAAAGGAAGAGAAGCTGCTACAGAAGACATGAACACAAGGGACGATTGTGAGAATCAGCAGAACCTATGTGAAGACCCAGCCCTGGGAAAGGACATTGCTTGTAACAACAGAACGAGAAAAGACACAATCCCAAGGGCTTAGCACACAACCCACCGGCTGTGCTGACTGGAGGATTCCATCATTGAAAGACCACCAGAAGGACAAACTAATGTAAATAAACCCACCTTTGTATGCATGTGTATTAAGGGTAGAATGTTTAAAGGGTAGTTAGAAAGTGATTAGTGAGCATTTTAGCACCCAGCACTGTTTTGCATGTCTCTCATTGCTTTAAGATTGCTCTTTTCAAATTAAAACTATATGCAATTGACTTTAATTGGCTCGGTCATTGTACACAATACCGAGAACAGAATTCTAGATGATAAACTTCCTGACCACTACTCTCAACACCTTCAGTCTTGGACTGATTCAGAAACTCCGGACTGACTATTGCTATTGCTTGTAAGTGATTCTGATTACTGACTTCTTAAAGCATATTGGACGTTATTTCCTTCTCCCTCTGCCTTTGCTCCACCAGGGAGCAAAGGAGACCCACTTGTGGCTCCCGCTCTCCCTTCAACTTTGAGTTGGATATCAGGAGCATAGTTACTCTAGATCGAATCCTTCCTCTATCTAAGTGCTCACATCATTAATCTTGCCAAGTTTTGTGTAAGTGATTCCCCACCGGACACCCGAACAAAAACAATGGTAAATAAGTTTATTGACCTTTGGCATGGAAAATTAGTATTAAATAAATAAATTCATTCCTATTATTAATTGATCATCCTGCTCATCAAGTGTTAGTAGCCTTATTTTCTGAATTAATCCGGAGAGTTGGGGCTGTTCAGCCTGGAGAAGGCCCCAGCGAGACCTTTGAGCAGCCCTCCAGAACCTGAAGGGGCTCCAGGAGAGCTGGGGAGGGACTTGGGACAAGGGCTGGGAGTGCAGGCCCCGGCGACAATGGCTTTGAGCTGGAAGAGGAGAGATGGAGAGTGGAGAGGAGGAAGAAATTGTTGAGAGTGAGGCTGGGGAGATTCTGGCACAGGTTGCCCAGGGAGGCTGTGGCTGCCTCCTGCCTGGAGGTGTTGCAGGCCAGGCTGGATGAGGCCTGGAGCAGCCTGGGCTGGTGGGAGGTGTCCCTGCCCATGGCTGGGGCTTGGATCTAGATGATCTTGAAGGCCCCTTCAAACCCAACCCATTCTGTGATTCTAGGGTCCTCATCACGGCCTGGTCTTTGGTCTGGTTTGGGGTCCTGGCTCTAATGAAACTCTGCCCTCCCTCACTGGTATCTGAGGGCGATGCCCTCTGTGGTGGGGCTGTGAGAAATAGGTTTTATATTTGGCTTCGCAAGGGGAATTCCTGGGGACCTGGGGCTCGATGTGGGCACATTGGTTGGCTATGGTCTGTATTGTGAGAGAAAGGTGAGGCGCCAACATGTCTAAAGACAGGCCAGGTCAAAAGTGCAGGTTTTGTCTCAGGTCCTGCTGGAGAGGGTGGGAGCATGCTGGGGAATATGTAGTTTGAATATGAATATGTATGTTTGCCACCTAGATAAGTTCCACTCGTGTGTTCGGCGCGCCTCTAGCAAATTCGCTCTGCGCCCGCACTGTGTTGCCTTTATTTATATAAATGGTTATAAATCAGCAGTGAGCTCGTTTCTCACAGGGCCATGTAGGGAGTGTCCCAGCAGCTGGGCTAAGGGAAGGAAAGGCATTTGCTCCCTGTGTGCCACATCTAATCATTTGCTTGTATGTTTCTTGCTTGTGGCTTGGCTTTGGCTCTGCCACCGCCCTGGAAGCTGCAGAATGCAGAACTTGTCCTCTCCTTGTCCCTGGCTGTAAGCTGAGGGTAAGGGAGCTCTTCGAACTGCACCTTTGAATCTGCTGTACAGTGACAGGAGAGGCCAGGGGAGGCCTGGAGACTGTGCCCTGGGCTGCTGCCTCCTTTCTTCATCCTTCTTCGTTTTCCCTGGCATTTTTTTTCTTCACCTCTGTCCTCGCAAAGGCTCTCCCTGGCACGGTGGCAGCAGCTGGCAGGAAGCAGGAAGATTCCTTCTCCTCTGCCATTTCCCTGCTGCTCTGCAGGAAGAAGCTGTGAAGCAGAGATGGTTCTTGTGATCCTTCAGGTTTTGGGGGATCCTCGGGCTTTGGGCTCAGTCCAGGCACGGGTTACTGGGTTGGGTGGCTGGCAGAGCTGGCAGGACAAGCCAGCAGAAAAAGGTCCCCTTGCCGAGCCCTCCACCTTGCTGTGGCTCAGCCTGGCTCAGGCTTTTGGTGTCTGCCAAAAGCGCCCTGTGCCATCTGGGATGGGTGCATGAACCCTCCTGCCATGGGCTTGTCCCAGGCAGGCCCAGGGCCAAATCAGGTGGCTATGGGCTGGGGGTTTGCAAGGTGTAGCTTGAGCATTGCCCCCGCGGCAGGGAGACTGTCGGACGGGAGGAGACTGCTTCAGCTCTTCACAAAGGAGGGGAGGCCAACAGCCGAGCGGCTCGCAGGAAGGGAGCAGAGCCCGGTCTGCCCTGCCGCTCTTCTGCCCTGCGCCCACGTGTGCCCTGCCGGTGCAGCCTCCTGCGTCCGGCATGGCCTGGCGCCGAGCTCTGCCGCGCAGTGCCACGCCAAGGGGTGGCTGGCATGGGCCGAGCCCCGGGGCAGGTGAGGAGAGAGCCTGCGGGCTCGGGGCGTTATGGGGGCTCCAACCGGCCCTCTTCTCCCACCTCCATCAGCGGAGGTTTGATGGGGGAAGACAAAAGCGCTAAATTGCCTTCCCCTCCTCTGGGGGACAGGTCAGAAGGCTCCGTTCCTGCCACCGGGGGCTGGAGCTCCTCACATGGAGCTCCTCACCCCGGGGGAAAGCCCTCGCTGGGGTTTGGAGCTGAGCTGAGCTGTGCCCAGGATCTATTGGCACTGCACACATTACCTAGGAAAATCTCAAGCAGAGTGAGCAGAAAGCGGTCTGCCCTCTCGGTCTGGCTCTCTTTTTTGGCGCTCAGTTGGGATTCGCGGCGAAATTGGAGAGATCAGCGCTGGGAGCTGGCTGCTCCCGGACCTGCCTGCCGCTGCAGGGACCCTGCCCGCCGCAAACCTGCGGCTGCTGCGGGCTGGCACAGGCCGGCAGTGCGGCTCCCTCTGCACCGCTCAGACAGTGCTGCTGCAGGAGCTCTGCCTCGTGGCAGCTGTGGCGAAGGACTCTGTGATGCTGGCGGCTCCCTTTTCCTTTGGATTTGTGCCGCGTTATCCACACCTTGGATTAGAAACCTGCAGCTCTGGAGCCTGCCAGCCAAGAGAGACCGAGGCACCGCCTCCGAACTGCTGCTCGGTCCTCCTGAGTCCAACCTGGCGTTCTATGGGCTTCCCTAGGGCCTGACTTGCTCTGTTTCACAAGTGGGGGGAAGCGATTTTGTGGCTCAGCCTTTTCCATCCATCTGAATTCTTTAAATTGTGCCAACGTTGCCCATAAACATGCTGGTAGAATTAAGCGGACCGACTAGGACCTGTCATAAAATCTCACGAGTCTGGACATCACTTGGGGGTGGGGGTCTGGGGAAATAAAGCTGGTTTTAGAATTCGCGCCTCGTTACCTGAATCCCAACCAACACAGGCCGGGACAGCTGCTCTGCTCCTGTGTGCGGGGCCAGGCGGGGCTGGCACGGCCCCGCACGGCACGCACGGCGCCACGGCCGGCGGCGTCGGTGCTGCGTAGCCTGCGCGGTGCTGGGCACGGCCCCGTGGCGGCGGCGGTTACTGCCCTGGCGGGCTCCGTGCTCGCGGAGCCTGCGCCGCGCTGGTGTGAGGAAGAGCTGCGTCGCTACAGGCTGCTGTTTCACAAAAGACCGGAGGAGTCCTGTCAAACTTCATTCGAGCAAACGACAAAGCGAAGTAAATTTGATTACAAGCATTTTCTTTCGAAAGAGCAATTTCAGGCAATAAAAGGCGAGCAAACAGCGCGGGGCGTGTTTGGAGTCTGCGATCCACCAACACGCACACTGAGCGCCAGCTAGTTCCTCTTTAAGAGTCTATTCCTGATACATATTCATTCAAAACAGGTGTGTCCAAACAAATTCACTCCTAAAATAGGCATCCGGAGGTCGTTCTAGTGAGGTAATCCTGCGGTTGCTCAACAGCACGTCTCACACTGGCTGCTCACATGCAGGGTCCTTGCGATGATGCTGCCTTCGCTCTATTGTCGCAAGCGTTACTCCCAGTTCTGTTCCCATATGTCTTGCCAACAATCGACTCTTCTCCTTGCACCTCCTGGAGCAGCTTATTGTTACACAGGCTATTTTTCACACAAGCTGTTAGCTTCCCTACTTACACTAGTATTCCACTCTACTCTTCAGGCTTCCACATAAAATAATAAAGCAAGCCAAGTATAAACAATGATAGCAAAGGCAAAGCATAAGGAACATTTTATAGTAAAAGAAAACATTTTACTCGTATCTTACAATTTCTGTGTGTGGTTCCCTGTCCACTTCTTAGTTCCATACTTCTGCTTTAGAGTTCCTCTTAATCAAAATCACCTGATGGACAGGAATTACCACTCCACTCATCACAATCCCTCATCTTGTTTTGAACGCCATTAATTCATGTCTTAGCTTCCGGTTGGCCAAACCAGCTGAATTTTGGTTGGTTCTGGCTTTGGTTTGTGTATCTTTAAAACCAGGAGAGGTTGTTGATCTTCTCTATAGTTCCTACCGGAGGGGAGTGAATTGCATGTCCTGAACTATAGTCGAATAAGTCTTCGTGAGACAGGGAATCCTACAAGGAATTATCAATAATCCCCCAAACAATTCCCCTACTACTATTCCCAAGCGTCTCCACCATTCTCCTCCATCCCATATTTCCACAACTGGAAGATGAATCACCCTCTATGGCATCACATGCATCCAACTAACCCACTGTGGCTCACTGAGCTTTGTGAAAATTGCACTTCTCCCTACCAGCCTCCTTGCAGGCTCTTTGTTCTCACCTCCGTCCATACTGACGGGGCTTGTCCTTGGATCAGAAGAGGTTATCCTCCCATTGCCTTACACCGGGCATACTCTCTCTGATTCATATCACAAGGGCTTCCTTTTGCTCCCTTACACTCAGAGATGGTCTGATACACCAAGCTTTGGCTAACCCCCTTCCCCTGTCGGGTTGCAGTTAAGCAGTCACTGCAATTTTGTGCTTGTCCCAGGACCAACAGGGCTCCATAGACCATCAGAAGAGGTCCAGTCAGGGCCACGGTACGGCGGTGGTCTTAGCCTAAGGGGTTGCAGCCCTCGGCAGAGCTTCTCGAGCCGCAGTCCTGGTTCCTTCTTCGGCCTTGCCCTCTTCCGCTCCTTAGGAGCTGGTCCAAACTGACTCTTTGCCCAGTTCTCCTTACCTCTTATCCTACAAAATGAGTGTATGCTAACTCCAATGCAACCTTTCTCTGCACTATAGCAATACCCTGCAGTAAGGATATCTACACTTTACCCTTGCTAAATGATTTATTATACTAAACCCACTAGTGTGTGAGATTCCAACTGCCACATTCCAGATTCTTTTAACCACCACTGTATTTCTTCTCATTGCAGTTTCTCAGCCTTAAACAAACTACACATCATTGCAGGGGCTTGCCAGAGACTCTAAGGTGCACGACAAGGTATTCATCACGGGCACACCACAGTATCTTCTCACCGATACACAGCAATACTTTCGAGGTCATCTCTTCTTGGCCCATCAAAGGCTCCACAAATTCATCACAGTTCCCACCATTCCCCTTTTTGGTTTCTGCTGCAAATGTTGGTTTGATCCTCTGCTGCAGGGCCGTTTGCAAGAGACTAATCAGGCCAGGCAACATCAGGAACATCACAGTCACAATTAGCCATATTAATGCCCTGCTTTAACATGCGAAAGAAACCAACCCAGAGAATGCCCATCCTTTACACAATCCTTCCAACCAACCTCATCATCAATCTGCAAATGTCTGCTCTCTATTCCAGTTCTTGAATGTGCTTATGTATAGAGACTGAAGGATCTAAGAGATTCATACCACGCAATCCTTCAAAACTCGTGACAACTGTGACCTTGCTCTAACAACAAAATCTACAGCGGGTCTGTTTTGCAAGGCAGCTTACACCATGCCTTGGCTCAGCATGGGGGGGCTCACAGCAAAAGGCAAAACAATGATAGAGAACAGAAACTCTTTTGCCAGTTATGGCCTGGATTCAAAACGTGCGTCACGGCATCATGGCTGAGCCACGGCATCATGGCCGAGCCACAGAGGGCTATAGCGCACGTGCAGGGTAGGAGCTGCGCGTTCTCACCAGGTGTTACCACTCGAGCCGCAAGGGATGGCCGCAAGGGATGGCCACCGCCACAGAGCATGAGAGCTCCCCTTTAACTCTCTGACATTATTGTTTAACCATGACAGACTGTTGAGTTACCATGTGAACACATTCTCTAACAGTTAAGCGATTATGAGATGCAGGTCTAAGTTAGATGTTTTCTGTTGACATCTCTGAAGTTAGGGCCTTCAAACCTTTGAGGTAAAATGTGTTCCCTGATCAGAATCGAGAGTTCCAATTAAACCCAAACCTGGGAATAGAATAGAATAGATGAATAGATAGAATAGAATAGAATAGAATAGAATAGAATAGAATAGAATAGAATAGAATAGACCAGCTTGGAAGAGACCTTCGAGATCATCGTGTCCAACTATCATCCAACCACCTAATCAACTCAACCATGCAACCAGGCACCCTATGAAGTCTCCTCCTGAACACTCGTGGAGGTGACTCCACCACCTCCCGGGCAGCACATTCCATGGGCAATAACTCTCTCTGTGTAGAACTTCTTCCTAACCTCCAGCCTAAAGCTCCCTGGCGCAGCCTGAGACTGTGTCCTCCTGTTCCAGTGCTGGCTGCCTGGGAGAACTTAGCTGCTACAGAAGCAGTAGGTGGTGTTGCTGGGTGTGCCTCTACCAAGGTGTGTGAGTGATCTACCATCACTAGCGGATAGCCACACCGACCCTTTGGTAATCCAGTACAATCGACCTGTATCTTTTCAAATGGTCTACATGCAACTTTTCTCCCTCCAGTGGGTGTTTGTCTGATCACCTTTTTATTTCTCTTTTGACATGTCAAACATCCTCCAGCAGCTTGCTTAGCCACCTCAGAAATCCTGCACACCCATAACATTTCAAAACCTCATCCCCCAGCGCCTTCGTTCCCCAGCGGGGATGCGAATGCAGCTGCAGAAGCATCCTTCTAGCCTGCTCTTTTGGCAGTATTTTCCTCCCATCAGCTAAGACCCATTTGCCTTCTTTTCATTCTGCCCTATCTTTCCATGGATTTTATCTCCACCTCTGTGCTCTTTGCATCATTCAGTTCTTGTAAAGTTAAGACTTGAGTGTGTTTCCTGAGGGCTGCTTCTTGAGCTTCCCAATCAACTGGATTATTTCCCCTTACACAACAACTGCTCCTTTCTGATGCCCTCTAACATGTACTACTGCGCTCCACAAACGCCCCCAGCGCTGTTTGCTTGCCTCTTCTTGCCTTAAATTGCTCTTTTCAAAACAAAATTGATCTGAATCAAATTTAATTGGCATTGTCATTTATAACACCACTGATTCTGCTTCTGTCTCTCCGTGCCCAGTGAACCTGGGGCACATTCAGCTCCAAGCATTGCCCCTCGTCCTGTCACTACAGGCCTCATCCAGCTGGCCTGCAACACCTCCAGGCAGGAGGCAGCCACAGCCTCCCTGGGCCCCAAACCAGACCAAAGACCAGGCCATGATGTGGAAACCTAGAATCACAGAGTGCTTTGGGTTGGAAGGGGCTTCAAGATCATCTAGATCCAAGCCCCTGCCATGCCCAAGGCCTCATCCAGCCTGGCCTGCAACACCTCCAGGCAGGAGGCAGCCACAGCCTCCTGGGCAACCTGTGCCAGAGTCTCCCCAGCCCACTCTCAACAATTTCTTCCTCTCTCCACTCTCCATCTCTCCTCTCCCAGCTCAAAGCCATTGTCCCCGGGCCTGGCACTCCCAGCCCTTGTCCCAAGTCCTCCCCAGCTCTCCTGGAGCCCCTTCAGGTCTGGAGGGCTGCTCAAAGGTCTCGCTGGGGCCTTCTCCAGGCTGAACAGCCCCAACTCTCCCAGCCCTTCCCCATAGGGAAGGTTCTCCAGCCCTCTGGTATCTTTGTGGCCTCCTCTGGACCTGCTGCAGCAGTTCAACATCCAGAAGAAAGTGGAGAATGCATCAAAGGGAGCAGAGAATAGTTTTGTGTTTGGAAGCAAGAGAAAGGAGAGCAGGACTGGGAGACTGCTCCGGGTGCCGCAGCTCCAGTGCTGTGCCCAGACTTGGGCTCCTAAGACAAGAGAGAGGTGGAGGTGCTGGAGCCAGGGCAGAGGAGGGCAAGGAAGCTGGGAAGGGCCTGCAGAGGAAATCGGAGAGAGGCTGAAGGAGCTGGGATGGTTAGTGTGGAGAAGAGGAGGCTGAGGGCAGAGCTCCCTGCTCTCTGCAGCTCCCTGAGAGGAGCTTGTGGAGAGGTTGCTGCTGCTCTCTTCTCACAGCTGATGAACAAGAGGCCATGGCCTCAGGCTGCAGCAGGGCAGGCTCAGGCTGGACACCAGGCAAAGGTTTTTCCCAGCAAGGGTGGTCAGAGCTTGGCAGAGGTGCCCAGGGAGGGGTGGAGTCCCCAAGCCTGGAGGTGTTTCAAGGTGCTTTGGCTGTGGTGCTTGGGGCTCTATGGGTTAGGGGTGAGCCTTGTAGGGTAGGGTCAGGGGTTGGGGTTGGTGACCCTGAGGGCTTTGCCTCCCTGGATGTCTCTGGGGTTCTGTGATTCTGTAATGCTACGCACAGCCCTTGAGCTGTGTGATTCCATACCCACAAAGCCCAGGAGCCATTCCCATCTGAGGGTTCTCACATGACTGGGTCGGGCCTGCAAGGCTGAGGAGGAGACACAGCATCCATAGAGATAGAACCAACAGCCCCACCCACCAGGATCAGCATCCAAAGTGTGAGGAAAAATGTCTATAACTGTCTGAGGGCTGGGGGTCAGGAAGGAAGGGCCAGGGCCAGGCTCTGCTCCCTGTGCCCTGGCATGGGCCAAGGCGGCAATGGCAGGAAAGTGCAGCCCAGGGTTCCAGCTCAGCATGAGGAGGAACTTCTTCCCTGGGAGGGTTCCAGAGGCCTGGAGCAGGCTGCCAGAGAGGTTGTGGAGGTTGTTCTTCACTCACTGGGTGGAGAAGTTAATATGCAGTAGTCTGTGAGGCCTTTGCTCTCTCCTAACAGTTCAGCACTTGAGGCTGTGTTCAGTGTCTGCCCTCTTCAGACAGCCTCCTGCTGATTTTACGGCAAGACCCCAGGGGAGGCACTTAGCAGAGGCCCTTGGTGACTGACATACAGCGAGGGGAGGGGAGTTGTCTGCTGCTTCCTTTGCTCTTGCAACTCCCTCTTAGCCAATTCTGCCTGCTTTGGATCCCATCCTGTTGGCACCTGTGTGTGCACCCCGAGAAGGAATGGAGGCCTCTTGCTTTAAAGTAGTTTTGGGTTATTGAAGTTTTATTTAAATATTTACAAAATGGTAACATTACAGAACATTTCTAACAACAGAACTGAAAGCAACAGAGGTGAAAGCAACAGAGCTCATAACCACCGAGTTCACAACAACAGAGCTTATAACAATGGAGTTTAGAAGCAACAGAGTTCGTAACAGTAAAGTTCCTAACAGGAGAGTGTGTAAGCAACAGTTCATCACAACAGAGTCTACAACAACAGAGTTCATAACAACAGAGTCTGTAAGAATGGAGTTCAGAAGCAAAGGAAGCTGCAGGGAGCACTGTGGCAGGGCTGGAGCCTGTCACGGTCTCACTCCTCTCCTTCCAGGGCTTGGGGTGCCAGCTGCTTCGCACGTTCCTGAGCAGTTCTCGATTCTTGTCCCCAGGACTCAGCCTGCTGCTGCTGGGGTGCTGGCACCACAGTGCTCCCACCCTCTCAGCCTGGGTAAGGATTACAGCAGGAGCAGCCCTGCAAGAGAGGTTTTCCATGGCAGTGCGGGGAGGGGAACTGAGGTCACAAGGGCATTAGCAGCCTTGGCAAGAGGAACAGGGGAGCTGCAGAATCAAAGCCCAGCATAAGCATGGCAGGCGTGGCTGGAGGAGGAGTTGTGAGGGGCAAGCCCCGAGAGCTGCAGAGCAAAGCTCCATGGAGTGGCTCCTCTTGGTGCTTAGCCCTGGACTGGGCTCCTGAGCCCCAGCTGGCACAGAGCCTGCCTGCAGTCCACCCTTCAGAAGGAGGATCTGCAGCTCCTCTCAGGTCCCGATGATGCAAGTTTGGGGTCCACCATGAGTCTGGTCAGGGTCAGAGCCCTGCCCCCTCGGGCAGCCTTGCCCACACATTTGATTGTCCCGCCACTGTGACCGCTGCTCCCGAAGGGATGCTCCAGCCCAAAGATGCAGTGGAGAAAACCACAGCAGGCACCTTCCGGCTAATCTCGCTGGGGGGTCCTGGCCCTCGCTGGAGCTTTACCTGTCCTGCTTTGCTCTGGGGATCCAAGCGGCCTGTGTTCCCCAGCTCCAGCTGAACTGGATTGGGCCCAGCAGCTTCCATGGTTTCCTGCCATAAAAGGGGACAAATCGAGCTGTCTGTTTGCCTTGGAGCAGAGAGAAACTCAAGAGCCAGGAGGAAACATCACTGCCTGCTGCCCTCTGCTTCTGAGCCGTGGCAGCTTCCGCTGGCAGTGCAGCAGGGTGCAGAGCTCCCTGCCAGCACCCGGGAGGGTTAAAAGCACTGTCCTGGAAAGGACAGTCGTCATCTTGATGAGCCATGACTGACTGAGAAAGCTCTCCCAGGGTAAGCTCAGTGCTAACTCAAGGGGTTGAAGCGGGGTCAGGCCCTTAGGATCGTTCCTTGGAGTTCTGATGGTCCCCCAGCATGCCAGGAGAAGCTGTGCTAGAAAGAGGCAACCTCCCAGCCTGAGGGAGATGCCCAGCCCCGGGCACCCAGCAGGCCTTACCTCTTCTTGCTGGCCTTGAGTTTTGGCACTCTCCTCCTTCTTCCTCTCTCTGGCAGAAGGTCATCCAGCAAGCTCAGCTCCCGCTTGGAGAAGCAGAAGTCCATCACCCTTCCGCACCAA
>JAAWVA010000199.1:0-29014 GCA_015227895.2 Colaptes auratus
TTCAGGTCAAGCTTACTCTCTGGACACAGAGTGATTTTATATTTCATCTGTCTGCTTCAAGCTGTTTTCCCATGAATCACACCCATTCCACAACGATCTCACTGCTCGAAAGTTCTCACCTTTGGAAAGCAAAGTTTAAGTTGAGTTCACTTTCCTGACTGACACTATTTGCAGCTCCGTTTCCCTTGGTTAGAAGATATGGGTTCACATTTTTATCCAGTTCCCTCTGCTCTAAAGGAATTTAAAGACTTTGGGGGTTAGATATTTTATGTTTTTTTTTTTTTTTTTTTGTTTTGGTGGTTGTTGTCTCGTCATCTCAATGATCCTCTCTTTGGTCACTGAAACAGGTGCCATTTACTCAATTCCTGCAACACCCACTTCATGGGAACGTGTGCCCCATTAGCTCTGCCTATGGCTTTAGAGCACAAACCTTTTCTGCTTCGGAAATGCCGAATCAGACAGCTGGGGTCAGACATAAAGGAACAGAAGAGAACAACAGTCAACAAGAAAACATTAATAGAAAACTATTTCACATTTTGAAACATAAGCCTTTGGTGAAGTGAATTAAACAATATGTCTTGGGCAATTCAAGAAAGTTGGAAGCACAATGTCTCTATAAAGGTGAAATAAGTTCGTAGTATTATTTGAAGTATTCTCAAGAGTCTTTGTTCTATACACAAGAAAAATGAGAAAAACTGAAAGTACGTGTGGGCTTGTGGGTAGCACAGCTCAGCTGATTTACTGTTCACTAGAGGAAACCAGTAACACATTTAAACACATAAGGCTGTCATCAGGTGATAGGAAGCAACCTTTTTGGCCTCATGACAGGAAGAATGCACTGATACCACAAGCTTTTCCATTTTTCCTGCTCAGGGGAGACCTTACTGCTGTCTACAACTACCTAAGGGAGGTTGTAGCCAGGTGGGTTGGTCTCTTCTCCCAGGAGCCAGCACCAGAACAAGAGGACACAGTCTCAAGCTGCACCAGGGGAGGTTTAGGCTGGATGTTAGGAAGAAGTTCTCCCCAGAAAGAGAGACTGGCCACTGCAAAGCATGTGCTTGCTTGTATATATATATATTTGGAATAGAATGGAATTAACCAGGTCAAAAAAGACCTTTGAGATCATTGAGTCCAACCTATCACCCAGCACCATCTAATCAAGAAAACCATGGCACTAAGCACCCCATCCAGTCTCTTCCTAAACACCTCCAGTGATGGTGACTCCACCACTTCCCTGGGCAGCACATTCCAATGGCCAATCACTCTTTTTATGAAGAATTTCCTAACATGCAGCCTAAAGCTCTTCCACTTAGTGTGCATTTGCATGTGTGTGTTCATCTATGTATATATGTGTGCATACATGTATGTGTATGTTAAAAAGATATTGGAATTTACATTGTGATTCAGGTCAGCCCCAAAAATGTGCAATTTCAAGTAAGCCAGAAACTGAAAAGAAATATTTTCTTGTGAACAATCCAACACTTCCTTTTCATTGGATGTGATACTTTTTGTTCTTACTTTCAAATTGAAAAAATAATTTCAAACATCCAAGGGAATGTTTTTTTCTGTTGGAAACGTCAAAATGGATCACTCCAGCAACTTCAGAACTGTGCTCCTGGAAAAGATATTAATCAGAACTGTCTTTGCCTCCTTTATATCAACCAGCTGATGTTCTCTAGCAAATAAATTCATTTTAAAAGACCCAGATCATGAAGGAGTGAGCTTTCCAGAGAGAATTTTGCAATGGTTTGTTAGATAACAGGCAAAAAAAAGTAAAATATTAGTTATAACTGTCAAGGGGCTGCTTGATCTGCAATATGAAACTTGTTATTGAAGATACAAAATGAAAAACACATCCAGTTAGAGAAATATTCATGTTTGAAGGATTTAAACAAGTCTGCTGCTCAACAGTGGATACATATCAATATGCCTCTACCCCTAAACCATTCTGAGCTATGCAAAATAAAATATGCTATCAATTTTCTTTTAGTTAATTTTTTTAGGTGAGCTCCATCATGGCCAGAGCATTCTGACTATATTCCGTGGGGAGCCCCTCTTGGCACAAAAAAGGTGTGACAATATGTAATGTCTGAATGAGTTTCAAAACATGGGGAATTGTTTTATAGATTTATGCAGATCCTTAAAGAAACGTTGGGCTAAGCAGATTTAAGTTTCAAGCAATATTATTCCGCTGCAAAAATAAACTGAAATCCTGCAGCGATTTCTGTGCTGTGGCGCTCCAGCGCGGACACAGCGGCAAGTCCATGTGCCGGAGTCTGCGCACCGTAGTGGCACGGGGCAGAACCAGTCCATGGGCATCAGGGAAGTCCAAAAGCAGAGAGAATGCATCTATGTGATGCACTGTGGAGTTGTGAATGATCTCATCGCTGCTGAGACCCACTGGAGCACTGCCTCCAGTCTGGAGCCCCTATTCAAGAGGGATCTGGAGGGGCTGGAAGTGTCCAGAGAAGGGCCACGAGGATGAGCAGAGGGCTGGAGCACCTCTCCTGTGAGGACGACTGAAGGAGTTGGGGCTGTTCAGTCTGGAAAAGAGAAGGCTCTGAGGTGACCTTCCAGTATCTGAAGGGGGCTTACAAGAAGGCTGGGGAGGGACTTCTCAGGCTCTCAGGTAGTGATAGGACTAGGGGGAATGGACTGAAGCTGGAGGTGGGGAGATTCAGGCTGGAGGTGAGGAGAAGTTCTTCACCATGAGAGTGTGAAGCCCTGGAATGGGTTGTCCAGGGAGGTGGTTGAGCCCCGTCCCTGGAGGTGTTTAAGCCCAGGCTGGCTGAGGCTCTGGCCAGGCTGATCTAGTGTGGGGTGTCCCGCCCATGGCAGGGGGTTTGGAACTAGCTGATCCTTGTGGTCCCTTCCAACCCTGACTGATACTATGATACTATGATACTATGATCTGGATTGGTCAAACTTTGCTAGCTTAAAAGTAACCTGAATACCTTTCCATGATGCTGAAGTAATTTGTGTGGGTTCAGTAAATGTAATTTACTTTCCTCCAACATGCTTATCGACCCTTCCAGTTTTCAAAGAGCATATCTCCATTTTGTGCCTTTGACAGTAATTTTCTTTCTTGCTGGAGAACTGGGTGAGGAGAAATTTAATGAAATACAACAAGAGCAAGTGTAGAGTCTTGCATCTAGGAAAGAAGAACCTCCTGTACCAGTATAGGTTGGGGACTGACTTGCTGGTCAGCAGCACAGAGAAGGATGTGAGGGCCCTGTGGATAGAGGGTTGACCTGAGCCAGCAACGTGTCCTTGTGGCCAAGAAGCCAATAGTATCCTGGTGTGTATTGGAAGAGTGTAGTTAGTAGGTCAAGAAAGGTTCTTCTCCCTCTCTGCTTCCCCCAGGTGAGTCCACATCCAGGATATTGTTGTCCTGTCAGTTCAAGCAGGAGAGTAACTGCTTGAAAGAGCCCAGTGCAGAGCCGCAAAGATGATTGATGAGTGGAACATCTCCCTTATGAAGAAAGGCTGAAGGAGCTGTGTCTCTTTAGCTTGGAGGGCAATGAGGGGTGACCTCATTAATGTTTATGAATAGGTGAAGGTGTCAGGAGATGAGCCAGGCTCTTCTCAGTGATGTCCACTGATAGGACAAAGGGCTATGGGTTCAAGCTGGAGCATAGGAGATTCCACATGAATGTAAGGAAAACCCTTTCATTGTGAGGGTACGAAACACTGCCCAGAGAGGTGTGTGAGTCTCCTTCTCTGGAGACATTCAAAATCCACCTACAGGCATTTGTGTGAGACCTATTAAAGTGATCCTGCTCTGGCAGGGGGTTGGGCTAGGTGATCTCCACAAGTCCTTCTAACCCCTAAAATTCTGTGATTCCAAAAGGCACAACCTTCTTCTGCTTCCAGCAGGTCTAGGGAGGTTCTCCCCATCTACTCTGCCCTGGTGAGACTACACCTGGAATACTGTGTCCAGTTTTGAGCTTCCCAATTCAAGAGATGTCCTTCCACACTGATCTGAAACCACAGACATGATATCCTGCACTGTAATAAGAGCCTGTGAGTTATTAAGACCAGGAGAGAGTGGCATTAAATAGGAGAGAGAAGTCATACTTGACTAAGAAAACACCACCCCTTTCTGCCAGAGTCCAGTTTAGCAGGCCGATTCCTGAAGCAAATTCAAAAGACTCATTTGGTTTTGTACATAAGCTGAAACATACTTTAAATGGTATGACAGGATGGCAGGATAATACATGCTGTTTATTGCAGAAAGGAACTCTCTCAGTTACAGTTTTACTGTGACTGGCCTTGAGATTTTTTTTTATGAGGTATTGGAACAACTAAGCCTAGAGGAATGAAACCTACAAGTAAAATGCTATGCCCTTGCCAGCTCAATATGCTACATGCTTTGCTTTTCACTGGTTTTTAGTCACAAATGGCAAATTCTTAATTAATGCTACCAAGTTCTCTTGCAAAACTAACTGGAAGATGTTTCTGGAGCATGGCACTTCTAGTATTCAGAGATGGTTTTGAAAAGCAAATTGTACTTCTCTAGACAGTGTGCACTCTGTCCTGCTTGACTTAATTAAGAAGAGGGCAGATCAGAGACTTAGGAAATGTCCCTGGATATGCATCCAAACCCAGTCCTGCTATGTTTGGTGAGCAGCAGCTGTTTATGGGTGCTATTTACTTTGAACATAAAGTCAAGAATGTCCCCACCATTAAACTACATATGTCTGAGTTGTACTTCTCAAAGCACACCAGCTTCACCACCTGAGAATACACAGTTTTCCTTTAAACCATGTTTTCTATTCATTACTTTGCCTGCTGTATTCATCACTTTGCCTGCTGTATTCATCATAAATTTGTGATTGTATTTAATGCTTATTCAGAAAAAGAAATATTTTTCCTTCCTACATAAAAAGGCTAAGAAACTAAAATTGTAATAGGAACTCAAATAAATGAACAGCAAACAAGTAGTAGTTTTAATAATGTGGATACTTCATAATGGGAATTCAATCTTTCCCATAGTTTTCAGTTTTGCTTGAAATACTAATTTTTCCCCTTGTGTTCCAGGCTGGCTTTATACAATCCACAGGACAGTCTTTACTGCCTTTAAAGCCAAAGACTCTTCTATGGTATCAGAGACAGAAATGCTCTGAGAGAATCCATATTCAACTTCACCAGAAAGAAAACAAAGTCCTTTGATTACAGCAGTCTCTTGCTTTTCATAGAAGGACTGAAAGTATTTTGGCAAATATTTAGGCTGGAGGTGAGGAGAAAGTTCTTCACTGAGAGAGTTGTTGGCCATTGGAATGTGCTGCCCAGGGAGGTGGTGGAGTCACCATCCCTGGAGGTGTTCCAGAGGGATTGGACGTGGCACTTGGTGCCATGGTTTAGGCATGAGGTCTTGTGGTGACAGGTTGGACCTGATGATCTTTGAGGCCTCTTCCAAGCTTGGTGATTCTGTGATTCAGTGAATGAGCCATGGAAAAAATCCAGTATATAAAATTGCCTGGGAAATGGGCTGGCTTGTGTAGTGGACTTTCTGGTCTCTGATGTCTAGAAGAGCTTTAAGAGTTGCACAGTTTTAGGAAAGCATGTACAGCATATGTGGTACTGATCATACTAAATGCTTGCATTAAGCAGTTTTCAGTAACCCATATGTAAACCTAACCAGGAAACCCTCAAGGGAAATAAATCAAAATAAGATGAAAACTGAAGTTCTTTAACTCTGAAAAGAGACTTAATGTGCCTGTACCTTCTGATTCTCACCCGCTTGTCTCTCTGTGGCATAGTCCCTTGACTGATCAAGTGGTAGGTGGACAACCTCTGGTATGAAAAGAGAGGTCAGTGAGGTTAGTATTTGGTTGACGGTGCTCCCTGTGTTAACCTAATGCTCTAGTTGTCAGTGTTCTGGTAGCTTAAACATAGTGTATGTGCACTGAGCTGGCACTAAAAGAATCCAGTGTACTTTTAGAGTTTGCTACCAGATTTTTGGTTCTACTGATTTTGCTACTACAGGGCTGCAGCTGCCTGACTTCTTTTGTTTGATTAACAGAGGTTGCTGGTGTATTTGGCCTCATTAAATGGATGAGGCATGTGATAAATCTTATTAAATGTGCAGTAGTAAGATCATTACATATGCCCCAAAGCTCTCCTAATACACCATGAAATATTTGTTTTCATTAGTATGAAAAATACTGCTACAGAATGTATTTAAGTTAAAAAAAATAAATCTTGTCCTCATGGCTTGCTTGAAATTATTGAGGTGCTCTTTTTTGAAGACCATTACAGAATTAATCAACAACCTGTTCCTAAACAGCATTTGCCAGGAATAACACAGCAAAATCCTGGCCAAGAGGTCAGCCCGTGCTTGGACAGCAGCACTCTGCTCTGAGTGGTGGGGAATGGTGCCACAGCCAGCTGCAGCCAGGCACTAATAGCGTCCCCTAGGGATCAGTGCTGCGCCCCATGCTCTTTAATATCTTTATTGATGATCCGGATGAGGGGATTGAGTCCATCATCAGTAAGTTTGCAGATGCACCAAGCTGGGGGCAGGTGTTGATCTGTTAGAGGGTTGGAGAGCTTTGCAGAGTACCTTGACATTGGCCACAACAACCCCATGCAGCACTACAGGCTGGGTCAGAGTGGCTGGAGAGTGGCCAGGCAGGAGGACCTGGGATAGTGGTTGATAGTAGGCTGAACAGGAGTCAGCAGTATGCCCAGGTTGTAGCCAGGTGGGGGTTGGTCTCTTCTCCAGGCAATCAGCACCAGAACAAGAGGACACAGTCTCAAGCTGCACCAGGGGAGATTTAGGCTGGATCTTAGGAAGAAGTTCTTCATAGAAAGACTTCAAGAACTGGTGCACAAACTATGAAAATGTCTGGCAAGATGGAATGTCCCCCCAGCTGGAAGAAAATAATTCAGCGGTCACATGGTTTCCCATGGCCTTCCCTTTAAAACAGCCTTTCAGAAACATTTGACATGTGCTGGTGATCACACAGATGGAGGCATGCATTGCACAGAGGGGAATTCTAGTGTTGTACAGAGCCTTCAGGACTTAAAAGAGCACTTGGAGTGCACTTTGAGGGCAGCCGCAGGGGAAAAAAAGGTGCCTTTATCAGTCAGGACAGGAGTGGGAAAGCTTGTTTTCTTGAGCATCCTGAAGCATTCACATGCACACAATGGTACTGGAGATTAATTCATCTGTCCCTTGATGCATTCCTCATAGGGAAATGGAAAAGAGGGCTGCGAAAAAACCAACTGCCCCGTTTTGTGCAGCCTGGAGGATAAGAAAGAAAGAACACAGCCAGGGCTGGTTCTTGGATTATTTTGTGCATGCTTGAGCTCCCCGAAGGCATTTCACCAGGCTTTGTGTCGGTGTAAAACACACTAGCCATTTACTTGTACATCATGAAGGGCTGTTACAACACATGTGTAAGGCAGAACCCACACACTCTCTTTGGGTTTGTCCTGCAGTGGTTTATTTACATTTTTGTAATACATTCCATTTGCTTAGAATTTGTATATCCAGGAACAGCAATTAAACCTCAAGCAGAGAAGCAATTTTCTGCAGATTGGCTGTATCTTCAGATTGACATTTCTTATGAACCTAAGCCCCAGATCCTGCCTTGGTGGAAACAGCCTAGGTTCACCAAGGTTTCTAATCGATCAGATCAACTTTGATATGTGTAACAACCCTTAGAGCGGGCAAGGAGTCAAAATAGACAATCTTTCTGAATGTTTTCAGTGTGCTCTCTGGAAACACAAATCTCAGTGTAGTTCATCAGGCTTATTCCCCCTGAATCTAACCTACTCTTCTGCTTCCTCTCACAAAACTCTACAAAGACATGGACATTTATGTGGACATATTTGTTC
Source organism: Colaptes auratus (assembly GCA_015227895.2). NCBI lineage: Eukaryota > Metazoa > Chordata > Aves > Piciformes > Picidae > Colaptes > Colaptes auratus. The sequence goes on from JAAWVA010000199.1 coordinate 7,846, forward strand.
ATTAGGCTCATAAAAACTTAGTACAATCTAGGCAACCCTCGACTATGAATGTGAAGGGATTTATTGAGTAATTAATTAAGATATGGCAAATGGATATTAGTAAAAATAACTTTTTATTATATGAAAAATTTGCCCAAACTATCATCAAGTTTGATGTGTGGTTAGAATGTCTACACACAATGGAATGCACAGTATTCAGGCAAATAGAACAATTACAACAATTTTAAAGCAAACCTGAAGGAATAAATAGAAAGAGAGAATCCCCAGGAGCAAAACAGTTTCAGACAAATGGTTTCAGTAGGTGCAGTCACTCCTGTTGAGATCAGATTTCCTTTGCACTCTCTTTTCTGTAAGCTGTAGGTGACAAATCCTACCTGGAGGTACGCAGCAGAAGAGATGTTCAGTTTCCCAAATGGTCAGGCACCCACGGGAGACACTTTGCTCCTAGCATACATGTTTGATCTTTTTGAACAATGTCATCACAAATTGCAACAGACATTTAATTGTGTGATTTCATTGATCAGATTTACCAGGGCTGTTTTTGTTGCTAATACCTGCAATTCTGTTTGAGCTTGATGAAAGTGCCCTTGTGAAATGTCTGAGGAGACCTATACGTGGATTTCCACATTCCCAGTCTTTTGTTTGCTCCACGATTTGTAACACAGTAATTGATAATGATAAGTGGTAGATGAGATAAGTGCAATGCCAGGAAATAGTTGCATGCATGCCCAGAAGTGTAATTCATCCACCTGTTTTATGGGTATTTGCTAAGGAATAATAATAATCACAGAATCACCAATCACCAAGCTTGGATGAGACCTCAAAGATCATCGATTCCAACCCATCACCACAGACCTCATGCCTAAACCATGGCACCAAGTGCCACGTCCAATCCCCTCTTGAACACCTCCGGGATGGTGACTCCCACCACCCCCCTGGGCAGCCCATTCCTATGGCTAACAACTCCCCTCATGAAGAACTTTTATAGTATTATTATATTATTATTATTATTATTATTATTATTAAAACAACCTCAAAACAAGTGAAAGAGATTCAACAGCTCTATTCCCAGCAATTTCACTTCTCTTTCTCTAGGTCTGGCTGTAGCAATTTGCTGGGCAATACGTAAGGCAGAATAATAACTGACAGTGGTACAAAATGAAGCATCAGCTGCTTGCACCATTTGGCAGTATCATGTCATCTGTTTCTGTTTGGCTCAAAACCAGCCACTGCTAGATTTTAGTTGCACATCACTAATGATGCTTGCCCTAACATGGCTCTGAGATGTTTTTACTTCTTTTAATGTAGTTCACAATATGCTGAGATACATTCCGGGGTTGAACCATGCATTGCATACCTATGGTGAAGGTCATATTTTTGATAAGCAGAGGAGGAGAGAGCAGTTCTTTTAGTCAGAGAGGAATTTTAACTCATTCACATTCAATGCTATCCCTCCAAGTGGCAATCGGTGTAATATGGGAATATAATTTGTAACGTTATCCTTCTGAGATCTGACCACATTCCCACTGATTTTTCAGTTCCAGATGTTGCCAAAATCTTACATGAGGCTGACAAGCTTCAGTATCATCAAAGAGGCCACAGAATGTTCTCACTGAACACACCTTTTGCTTGTTGTGAGGGAAAACAAAATGTTATGGGTTTAAAAAGAGGCATTTTGAAGAAGCACTAAGCATCCGGCAAATGAGATGGAAGACTAATACTGTACAACACAAAGCACCTATGGAGGGGAACTACACAGCCACTGGTTCCTATTTGGAAGAATCACTTAAATGTGTCAACAAGACTTGTGGCAACATCTGCTGAGCACATTTTGATGCCATTGTTTATAGCCACTCATTTTTATAAGGCATAACCATTTCCAAAACATACCTAAGCCCTCAGTGCTGTGAGCAGGGGAGTTCTGTATCAGTTTCTACACACTGAAACAAAGGAGACCTCTTCTTTCTACTATTGCCACGCTTCCCAGCATTCCCTGATCTTTGATGACTAAGGCTTTTGAAGGCTTAAGAGCAAGGAGTTTCTATTGATGCACCTTTTAGCAAAAGGGTGGAATGAAGTGGAACATTTTTTGTTTCTTTTTTAGTAAAAAATGTGTTATTTCAGTCACTAACTGCATTTTGTGCATCCTAAGAGATGTTGGAAATTGAAATACCCTTGGTCTGTTACCCGGCATCAAGATGAAATGTTAAGGTCAGTATGGCCTGTCTCAGGAGCAGTGTGGCCAGCAGGAGCAGGGAGGTCATTCTGCCCCTGTACACTGCACTGGTTAGGCCACACCTTGAGTCCTGTGTCCAGTTCTGGGCCCCTCAGTTTAGGAAAGATGTTGAGTGCTGGAAGCCATCACCAGAGAAGGCCAACAAAGCTGGTGAGGAGTTGGGAGCACAAGCCCTATGAGGAGAGGCTGAGTGAGCTGGCGTTGTTTAGCCTAGAGAAGAGGCTCAGGGGGGACCTTATTGCTGTCTACAACTACCTGAAGGGAGTTTGTAGCCAGTTGGGTTAGAGTAGAGTAGAGTAGAATAGAATTAGAATAGAATAGAATAGAATAGAATAGAATAGAATAGAATAGAATAAATAGAATAGAATAGAATAGAATAGACCAGGTTGAAAAGACCTTTGAGATCACTGAGTCCAACCTATCACCCAACACCATCTAATCAACTATACCATGGGACCAAGCACCGCATCCAGTCTCTTCCTAAACACCTCCAGGGATGGTGACTCCACCACCTCCCTGGGCAGCACATTCCAATGGCCAATCACTCCTTCTGTGAAAAATTTCTTCCCAACATCCAGCCTAAACCTCCCCTGGCACAGCTCAAGACTGTGCCATCTTGTTTGGGTTCTGGTTGCCTGGGAGAAGAGACCAACCCCTCCTGGCTACAGCCTCCCTTCAGTCCCCCCTGAGCCTCCTCTTCTGCAGGCTAAGCAACCCAGCTCCCTCAGCCTCTCCTCACAGGGCTGTGCTCCAAACCCCTCCCCAGCTTTGTTGCCTGTTTGTAGCACTTGAGATAGAGATCTGCATTTACCATTGTCTAAGTGAAGGCATGCTTGAAAGGTTGGGCTAATTTTTGTCTCAAGAACAATTGGCCACCTTTCTTTTTATTTGTATGCCAGAAAACAGCTTGTTTCAACACTCCCAGTTTATGAGCATGCACCAGAAACATAGCAGAGGAAGCAGGAAGCATTTCAGATGAAAAGCTTTGTTGATTATGTGTAGAGAGTGCCAACAGCTCTACAAATGGATAGCCACCACACTGAACCTCAAAAATTTCAGACTATTCAGTTCAGATAAGCATCCAAAATTTGTCTACTTAACCGAAACTTGTCCAAACCTCGTTGGTCTGGGAATCAGGCTAAAACTGTTACATGATCTGCTTTTCTTATGGTTTTTCCAGTGCACATTTCCTTTTTTCAGCAAAGAGATACCATGAGAACAACTTCTTACAGTGTTGTGTCTGCAATTAGCCTTCTGCTCTTGGCTGAAAACCCCAGCACAAAACAAGTCTGCTTCTAAATTGTGCAGGGAATGGATTTGATGCAAAGTCCATCCCTAAAATTACATAGGAGAGATAAACCATTACCCTTATGTAATGAATATGCATAGTATTAATTCCTTTGCAAGACTTTTAAAGCTACTTCCTTTCTTCTTGTGCACTAAATCCAGCTTTAATTTAAAACCATCTGGGACTGAAATTCAGTTTGCTTGTAATGAACTTCAGATTAGATTTACCAGTAAAAAAATTGCTAATGCAGCACAATTCTTTCTACTCTTCCCTCTTCAATGCCTTTTAGCATATATCATATTTTGATCTCTATTCAGTATGACCCTCTTTAGAAAGCCAAAATACAACTCTTGTTTTCCATAGTTTTGCTAGCTAGAGCTGGCCAATATTGAAAAAATGTATGTACACAGAGAGAGAGAGACCCATATGCATGTCTAGAAAGCAATATGTAGTTAGTAGAAATGTTAAGCATAGAGAGCCATGTCAGTACAGTAGAAGGCACTAAAGCCTGCATTGTAAACAATTGAAGAAGAGAATTCTGCATCACTGGTGTAGGAGAAATAGCATCCCAGATCCTATTGTCAGTGACACTCTTAACAGTTTTGTTTGCTGGGTTAAAATGAAGAACTAGGGTATTAAATCATGCAGAGTCTGTTCCTGTGACTCCTGTTTATTGGACTTGAACAATTCAAAGGGTAGGGGCAAGTTGTGAACAGAGCTGTTGCTATCAGACAACCATGCACCTGACCATAACAACTCACACAGATGCTAGCCATGTCATGAAGGCCAGTGGTACTCATGTGGGACCTTGGGAGTTCAGTACCATCTGCAGTTCAAATTTTGTTTGCTCTACTGACTGAAAAGCAAGTGTGCTACAACCACTAATGGTAACATTAACCTGTAAAGGTAGGAAAATGTAACTTAGAAAAACTGACCGTTACTAAATTAAGAATTTCTGGCAGACAGTGCTAAACCACAGTTTAACAGTTAGGGTTTTTACATTCAAGTGTCAAATAACTTATCTGTGATACAGACAAACAAATGCTAGAAAGCAGACTTTGCTCTTTATCTCTCAGCAGCCTTTCCCACACAAACTTAGAATCAATAAGGTTGGAAAGACCTCAGAGATCATCAAGTCCAGCCTGTCACCCAACACCTCCTGATTAACTAACCATGGCTTCAAGTGCCACGTCCAATCCCCTCTTGAACACTTTAGTGATGGTGACTCCACCACCTCCACGGGCAGCACATCCAGTGGGCAATCTCTGTTTCTGGAAGAACTTTCTCCTCATCTCAAGCCTAAACTTCCCCTGGTGCAGCTTAGACGTGTCCTCTTGTTCTGGTCCTGGTTGCCTGGGAGAAGAGACCAACCCCCACCTGGCTACACCTCCCTTCAGGTAGTTGTAGAGAGCAATGAGGTCTCCCCTGAGCCTCCTCTCTCCAGGCTAAGCAACCCCAGCTCCCTCAGCCACCCAGCTTTTGTTGCCCTTCTCTGGATACGTTCCAGCAAGTCAACATCTTTCCTAAACTGAGTGGCCCAGAACTGGACACAGGACTCAAGGTGTGGCCTAACCAGTGCTGAGTACAGGGCAGAAAGCGTAAGCTAGAATCTGTGGCAGGATATCTGATTTGTGTATGACTACACCTGGATGTCTTCAATAGCTCCACTGTGTGGGAAGAGTTTGTTTTCTATCTGGCACCACCACTGTTAGTTTATGAGTTATAAATAAAAGCTTCTTACACTTTCCACGGAGAAGCAGTTCTGGAGATAGAAGCTTAACTATGACAGAATGGACATCCTGCATTCCTGAAATGCTGCTTTAATGTATAAATTAGGTTACTCGTGCATGTATGAGTGAAGTCAGATAGCATTTGTGGCATGTGACAGGACACAGGCAGTATGAAGTGGCCAGCATTTGCAATACTCCCAGAGGTACTCTGCAGAGGGGGCATACAGAGCCTGATGGATTAACTCATTCACTCTCCATGAAATCTATTGCAGCATAAACCATTTCTAGCTGCACACCTGAAGAGTGTGGAGAATCCCAGCCCTCAGCCTGTGGGATTTGCATCATCCTCAGCTGACTTGGAATAGGTCCTGAGTGCTGAGAAGGACTACTGCAAAGTTTTCCCAGTGGCTGCTAGTACCTGAATGACTTCCAGCATTGCTACTGTCACCTTCTTTAAGCATTGAATTGTTCTGCTTATAAAACAAACAACAAACAAACAAAAAACACAAAAAAGAGAAACACCCCACCCCCCAAAAAAACACACCAAAAAACCCCAAACCAAATAAAAATTTAAAAGTCATAATGACTGCTTGTTGGGCTGGAACTGAAAGTGAAGGTGAAGTTTGATACCAGCTCTGTTTTCTGGCTAGGACCATTTTTAGAGCCACTGTGAACAATTTCAGGGAGGGGAAAAAAAGGGATGAGAAAGCTAGTAGGCAGCAAATGTACATCCAGGCTGTGTTCCACTGGAAGGATTTGGCAGACAATCCCTCACAGATGACAGCTATATCTCAGTTTTCTTGGCATCTTTATTTGTTTGGGAAGGAACATGCAACTTGGTACTGCATAATTGTACAGGCATGGCAGACAGGCAGAGGCTATAAAATGAATCAGTCTGAAAAATTATCTTTCCTCAAAATAAAAATCTGGAAAGCTTGTGGTTTAATGCTGGTTATCATAGTATCACAGTATCAGTCAGGGTTGGAAGGGACCACAAGGATCAGCTAGTTCCACCCCGCACTAGATCAGCCTGGCCAGAGCCTCAGCCAGCCTGGGCTTAAACACCTCCAGGGACAGGCCTCACCACCTCCCTGGACAACCCATTCCAGGGCTTCACCACTCTCCTGGGAAGAACTTCTTCCTCATATCCAGACCCTGCACTTGTTGAAGCTCATGAGGTTGGCTTGTGCCCACCTCTCCAGCCTGTCCAGGTCCCTCTGATGGATCCCTTCCCTCCAGCTGTCTGCTGCACCACACAGCTTTGTCATCAGCAACTTTGCTGAGGGTGCACTCAATGTCACTGTCCTTGGCCCCCACAAAGATGTTGAACAAGCCTGGTCCCAGGACTGATCCCTGAGGGACTCTGCTTGTCCCTGCCTCCACTGGGACATGGAGCCATTGACAGCCACTCTTTGGGTGCGGCCATCAAGCCAGTTCTGGTGGTCCATCCATCAAACCCATGTGTCACCAGCTTGGAGACCAGGCTGTGGTGTGGGACAGTGTCAAGGCTTTGCTCAGGTCCAGGTAAACGACATCAGTTGCTCGCCCCTCATCTATTAATGCTGTCACCTGTTCATAGAAGGCCACCAGGTTTGTCAGGCAGGATTTGCCCTTGGCAAAGCCATGCTGACTGCTCTCCAATCACCTCTTCACTACTCTTCTGAGTCAGTAGTGCCTCCAGGAGGATCTGCTCCATGATCTTTTCCGGGCACAGAGGTGAGACTGACTGGCCTGGAGTTCCCTGGTTCCTCCTTCTTATTCTTTTTTGCAGATGGGAGCAATGTTTGCCCTTTTCCAGCTGTGGGGACTGCCCCAGGCTGCCATGGCTTTTGGAATAGAATAGAGAGGGCTTAGCAACCTCCTCTGCCAGCTCTCTCAGCACCTGTGGGTGTATCCCATCAGGTCCCATGGACTTGAACACTTCCAGTTCTTCAGGTGATCCCAACCTGAGCTTCACTTACCATGGGCAGTTCTTCCTCCCCGTCCCTGGCATCATCTTCATGACACCAGAGTGTGGCTGGAGGCCCTTGCATTTTACATCTGTGTTTACTCCAGATGAACAAATATAAGGAAAATGCTTGAAATATTCTTTTCACAGGGAGAGAGCTCTCGCACTGCTTTGGGGAAGGACAGACAGTGACCTCCAGACCCTGCAAATCCAGGTTCCCAGAATCCTGCTGTGTGGGCTGCCAAGAAGCTGGACGAGGTAGCAAGCAAAATCCCAAGTTTTAAAACCTTCCTGGCAGTGAAGCTCACATTGGAACCTGCCTAGGATCTGTCAGACTGTCTTTCAAATTAAACCACATCTGTGAAAAGGTCTAAATGGCTAAGTCATCAAATTCCAATGAAACACTATTTGGTAAGAATTTTTCCAACCTGCCCTAATTAAAAGGAATTAAATCACCCCAGGCATCACTGTGCCTGTCCGAGTTCCTAGCTGTAGTTGTTGCCTGTGTTCCAGGTTGGAAGGTAGGTCTACAACATGTTAATGAATTCAGAAAATCACTCTTCCCAGGCAGAAAACGACAGCCACCTAACTAGCAAACCCCAGTGTCCATGTCCACACTGTCTGTAGTTCTACCACCTTATGAGGAAGAGCTGGTTTGTGGGTTTTGTTGTTGTTCTGTGGGGTTTTGTTGGTTGGTTGTTTTTGGTGTTGTTTTTTGGTGCTTGGGTTTTTTAAGAAAAAAAGAAGAAAGAAGTGTTCCTCTGTTCACAGCTTATTTCCCTGAGATCCTGTGTCCTGAGGATAGTTTTAAAGATGTCCTGCAAACTATGACCTTCACATCACCTGAAAGAGGTTATCATTAAATATGCCTTAAATTCAATATTACCTGAAAAATTAGCTGACTTCTAAGTGACATTTTGATGGACTATTTTAGCTATCATGGGTTATGTGTATGTGCTGAATTTTAAAGTCTGTCTGTTATGTATCAACAGAATTGATATTCTTTTGCTGATATTCAGTGTGCTATGTCGTTTCTGAAGCACAAACGTCATCATCGTCTGGGAATAGAAAAGATACTGTAGAGCCATCAGTACAGAGAGCTGCACACACAAGCCACTCTTTTGGATGAAGTTATCAAAGTTATCATTCTGCCCCTGGACACTGCACTGGTTAGGCCACACCTTGAGTCCTGTGTCCAGTTCTGGCCCCTCAGCGCAGAAGGATGTTTAGTTGCTGGAAGGTCTCCAGAGAAGGGCAATGAAGTTGGTGAGGGGTTTGAGCACAGCCCTGTGAGGAGAGGCTGAGGGAGCCTGGGGTTGCTTAGCCTGGAGAAGAGGAGGCTCAGGGAGACCTCTTGCTCTCTACAACTCCCTGAGGGAGGTGTAGACAGGCAGAGGTAGGTCCTCTTCTCCCAGGCAGGCAGCACAGAACAAGAGGACACAGTCCCAAGCTGCACCAGGGGAGGTTTAGGCTGGAGGTTAGGAAGAATTCTCTACAGAGAGAGTGATGGCCCATTGGGATGGGCTGCCAGGGAGGTGGTGGAGTCACCTTCATTGGAGGTGTTCAGGAGGAGACTTGATGGGGTGCTTGGTGCCATGGTTAGTTGTTTAGGTGGCTGGATTGGTTGATGGGTTGGACGCAATGATCTTGAAGGTCTCTTCCAACCTGGTGTAATGTATTGTATTGTATTGTATTGAATTGTATTGCATTGTAAAGGAAACTCCCCAAATACAAAGATCAAGTTTTAAAAGAAGGTGCATTGAATTCTTGCAAACTTGGACATGACAAAAGACTGATGGGTGACAAACCATTTGTAAATCTTCATTAGATACCCAATTGTAAATGGAGTTTTTCTGATAAGCTTGTTGACTGTAACACTGACACCATGAGGACAAGATCCAAACTAGAAACATCATCTTGCCTAACTGACTGCATTTACAAGACAGGAATTGATCTATTTCTTTATGTATTTACTTGCTTGGCTCTTGCATTATAGATCTGGCCATGTAAGCACAGTCCATATGCAGTGTATCTTTCTGCAAAGGGAGCTGGGCCTGTGTTAAAACATATTGCTTCAGCTACTCCACATCTGTTTGATGCTATGAAGCCTTTTCCTTGTTCAGAGACCTGCAAAAATGTCTTGTGCAAGAGTCTGATCTTTGCAAGTATGGCAACCCAAATTGTCTAGCATGACCCTAGAGAGCTACTCCACATCTAGAATAATTAGATAGGACAAAAGCTCAACAAAGGGAGGATGATCACTGAAGTGACAACTGACTTGCAGTCTCTCATGCTCCAGAGAGAGAAGCTCCTTAAGCGGGCTCAGGACTTTGTCTTCTAGTAGGGAACTATCTACAAGAGATCAAATATAAGAGGTTTACAAACTCTTGTTACACATCCTTTAGTGGCACGTTAGTTAGAGCAAAACTGAAGTAATCATACTTCTTTTTTGTCTTGTACAGAACTTGCTCTTTTGGTCTGCTTGTTTCATTTTTATCTTCTCCAACCTGACTCATGCACATGTGGCGCAGTCTAGAAGGCCTTTGAGAGCCCCTTGCCTCACAAAATGTCCTGAACATTATCCTGTGCCAGCCAACTGACAGCAACCACCAGTTGCAGATTATGCATCTGTCTGCTCAGCAGTGGCTAAGGACTGTTCATCTGGTGTGCGTGGGAAGGACTGGCCTGTGTCCTAATTATTCTGGGAGAGAAAGAAACAGCCATTGGGATCTGTCCAAGCCTCACTTTATCCATGATGAGATGTAATACTAACCATTTCTGAATGATTCACTACCAAACCAGCTGGGAAATAGGCATTTCAGAGGTGAAGCTGGATGGGCTCGCTAGCCTGTGGTATTCTGGGGAGCACTTTGGAAATGTCACTGTGTGGAGGTGCAGGGATGTGTTTTGCCTGCACTGGTGGTCTTCGTAAGCTAACTAAAGGCTTCTCCTCGCTTCCTGAACATCATGGACTCTCTGCTCAAATATTTTGAAAACAAGTAATGCTGGAGTGTTAGTGGGTGCCAGGACTCTGTGTAGCTTCAGTGCTTCTTCCTGATTGTGTTCAAGTATTGGTCTGTGGTTTTATGGCTAACATGGGAGCTGTGAAAACATCTGATGGAAATCTTGCAGCCAAAGAACTTACAGTGGGAAAGCTCTGTCTTATGACTTGATGGCTCAGCCAAACCAATGATTGGAGGTAGACACTACTGCTGACACCTGAGTCTTCAAGAATAGATTCTTTGAGACTCAAAATGTGTTGGATTAAGATTCTGTCATAACAATCTCAGTGAGTAAGAACTTCCACAAAGTCTCTCTATTGTGCAGGGCTGCTTTTTTGTGCAAGCGGAAGACTGATGATGAATGATGCTTGCCAGGGTGATATGAATACACCCTGAACAAATGTGCTATTTAGCATGCTGGTTTTCGGGTGAGTTCTATTTTTGAAGGCTCAGGAAATATGTACCCTGAATAAAAAGAAGTCAAAGCACTGTGGAAGGTCTAATGGACATGACCTGTTTCCAATACAGTTTTTTGTGCAGAACTCAGATGGAGAGGAGCCCATCTGGATTTTTGTTGTACAGAGTGACAGTCATATGAGTGACTGTTTTTCAAGCAGTACTTTGTATTACAAAAAAAGACTTTCCAGTTGCTGTATGTTGGAGGCACTGAGGTCCTGCCTGCCAGCTAAGCTACATTTGGTTAAGATCACTATGATCTGTGATGGCTTCAGTCAGTGTCATTTGCATGCCTTTACTGACATTGCTACAGAGAATTGCAGGCATCTAGGAATGCTCTCCTAGAAAAGAACTCTAGAGAGCAGGTTTAATTCTTTAATTAACTAGTACATGATCACCTTGAGTAAACAAATTGGTGAGCCAACATGACAAGAGGGTTGCAAGCTGTTCCGTAGCCTGTGTCACGGTGGTAGAGAGACACACCTTGGTCAAGATTGACTGGGAAGGATGGATTGCTGGTAATCATCCAAGGGTGCACTGTTTGACTCTCTTGTATTTCAGGACCAGTTTGGCCAAGCTCAGAAGTTATTTCCCCAGGGGAAAAAGGGTCTTTCATTAAGAGTTGGAGGTAAGTGCTGTCTGAAGTTTTGTAGTCCACTGCTTCAATGTGACATGAGAAGGAAAACGTTTTGATTTGATGGGGTTTTTTTTGCATTTCCTTGCTTGGATCCTTTACAGGGCTTTAAAGAGAAGTTTTAGGGTAGGCAGTGTGCCAGGTTTGAGCCTGTACCATCTTTCCAGTCCTAGAGAGTTCGGTTATAAAAGGTATGTGTTCTCCACTGAACACCAGGCAAATGACCGGGGCAGAGAGGACAAGAAATGAGACTTGTGTGTGAGCCAAGGATTCATCCATAGCTGGGCTCTCACATGAAATCTTTAAAGATAGATTTGAACCGTGGTGTTTGTGATGATTTGAGGCCACAGTAGAGCTGGGAGGTGGGCATGATGCAAGTAATTTGCAGGTTTGTCTTTCCCAGGAAAGGGAAGACAGGTTCCTGATGCTTTGTACGACCTGCCTTTTTATTTATTTTTTTCAGCCCATATTTGGGGCTAAACTGCAGCTGCTGCTCTGTCACTTGATTACCCTTCCCAGCACAGGAGGAGAATCAGAAAAAAGAGAGATGGCCCATGGATTGAAATATAAATGGATTTAATGAAGTAGCCAAACTAATAACAATGCCAATAAAAAAAAAAAGCAAAGTTACACTCAGCCCCACCAATGTATGGCAGTCACAGCAAACAAGAAAGCAAACTTCTTCTAAGGGAAGAAGCAGGATGAAAATAGGCCAATAAAGAGCAAGAAGACCACATCCCCCTCATTTCATCATGTTCAAACTCCCTGTTGGAGCCTAGGATGGCGTACGGCCACTGACTGCCTTCCTCACGCCGAGAGGCACTGCTCGTGTCGAGGCTCTGAGAGAAGGCTGTGCAGTTCTGCTGCCTGCAACAACGTTTTGACCTGACTGGCAGGATTTGAGTAGCTGATGTGCCACTGGGCCTTCAGTTTGCCAAAGGGAATGTATAGGGATGATTTCAGAGCCCACAGCGCTCTCTCTCCCCTCTCTCCCCCTCCTGCCCTGTTCCTTAACGGCATTCGAGGCATCGACAAGCACCTACTCCGTGCTCCCGTCTTCAGGGCATTGCTTCTTTTGTCCCAGCAGCACGGTGTTTGTCACAGGCCTCCACCACAGCGGCCTGTCTGCCTCTCTCTCACTTCCTCTAATTTGGATCCTACCTTTTGGATTATTCCTCCCTTTTGATTACAAACACCAACTCAGAGCATCGCCTCATCCAGCAAAGGTTTTGGTAGTTAACAGCCCAGTGGTTCATGAGTAACTCGCACTAATTGCCTGGTTGTTAAGGTTTATAGCTTGGTTACCTGTTGGCTAGCTGCGGTGTGAGCCCGAGGTGTCCATCTCGCCACCAGAGGCAGCACTGCCGTTTGTTTTCTGCTCGTAAGAGTTTCCAGTTTGTTCCTCTGTATTCCAAGTTCTGATTTTCCTAGACTGTTATTCCACTGTATATTAGCATCCTATTGGGCATAACCCTTTGTCATCGACCAGGCAAATGAACCTGGATCAATTGGCTCAGAAAAATAATTTTTAATCTCTAATAAAACATAGTCACATTTTATTATATTTCAGGCTTATCAGTTTGATCAAAAACTCTATCAGCCTGGCTGACTCAAAATGCTAATGACTTGCAGGCCATGGCTGATCTGTGTTCTGTCCCAGTGAAACCAGGATGCTTCTAAAAGGGGCTTTCACTCTTCTTCCTGGTTTTATAGATTGTAAAATGTGGTGAATATGCTTGTGATATTAAACCAGCTGTTGTGTGAAGGGCTAGAATCAAAGGAGAACCTTACTGCAGTAGTTACTGCCAGTGTAGGTAGGGGCAAGGTTTGAATTCCCTGTGTGACACTGCCCATGCATTTGCCATGTGGTTTGCCAACTCTTGGACATGACCTATCACTTCTGGTTCAAATACATGTGAAAAATAGCTGCTGCTCTAAGCACTGGAAGAGATCCTCATCACCCTGCGAATGGCTCACCTTGGGAAAACGGCTGCAAGCAGATTTTATTTTGGGATTAAACCTCAGTCTTATTCTGGCATCCATTTTGGCTTTGAAGAAGCATCCATGGCAATCTACCAAATGAACAGACAAGAACAAAAAGACAGTTATTGTCATTCCAGCATTACAGGAGAGAACACTCAAACCTAGCCACATGTGGTACTTGTGCATAGAAACTGAGACCCTCTGCCTTGGCAGTGTGGAAGTTAGTAGAAAGAGAAATGAGCTGAAAAGGTGCCAATTAAGACCATAATAATTAAATGTAAGCTTTATGGGCAACCTTTGCTAGAAAAGCTGCATTATGTTCAGACTCATATTGCCCACATACAAACAGGACAAGTCTTTAATGTCCCTAAATCATGGATAAGGCTAAGGAGTAAGGAATTTCAATAACTGGACCCAGATCACAGCAAATACATTTGAGTGTTTAATGTAGGGATTTTTTGAATGCCAGTCAAAGGCTGGGGAAACAAGCCCTCCTTCCCCTCAAACAGAATGTAACAGAAGTATCATAATAGCCTAAACACCAACTCTTGAAAGACTTACAGATATACAATTTCACATTTAAATAATCTCAACTGGTCTTCAAGATTTGCAACCAGCCTGCCAAAGTCTCCAGCTGCCTCTGAAGCTTCTCCACAGAAATATCAGTATGGCTTTCCAGAGTCCCAGACTCACACTCAATTTCTTGGAAACTTCAAAGAAGTGCTTCATCTTTCAACCTTCATACTCCTCCTCCTGACCATGCCAGTAATAGACACTATTAGCTTGCACTGCACAGTGAAGTACAGTGATTTCTTCATTACTGTAAACTACCGAAGGTAATGAGAAGTCCTCATCTCCTAGTATCTGTCATACAAATGGACAAAGACAAATCTAAAGCATAAATGAAAATGTTCTTGGATGTACAACTCTGGAATTGTTTTCTCCAGTCATTAAATCCCGGGCAGCACTCCTGATGTCTCCTGACTGGCCACGATCAAAGTCATCGCTTCTCCAGACTCACCGCTGACAGGCAAAAAAAAATTGCGAGCTGCGAGGCATCAGCACGGCTAGCTCCGCGCGGTGCCGAGGTCTTTAGAAGAGAAAAGAGGGCTCCCGGAGACTGGGAGACCAAGAGAGAGGGCAGTGTGGGGTGAGGCGACCCAACACAACTCGGTGTCTCTGGCGGGGCTGCCTGAGAGGGCAAGGTGGCTGGGGCGTTCCCGGAGAAGCCATGGGAGATTTAAAACCTGGCAAAACCGGCAGAGGCTCTCAGCCTGCGAGCTGCGAGGCAGCAGCCCTCTTGCTCCTTGGAACCCAGTGAGTAGGGCACGAGAGGAGGGGGCACAGTCAGACAGCTGGGAGCACCTGGCCATTGGTGCTTGCCATAGGCAAGCTAACAGGCACAGGGAGAGCAGTGAGTGTACCCAGGGGCGCCCTTTGAATTAGCTCAGTGGAACCCAGGGAGCGGGGTGTGAGGGACCCCAGGGACTCTGACACAAGGTGCTTCAGTTTTACTGAGACATGATGGTGACTGCACCCACCAAATGGATATTGGCATCCAGGCCACAGGTTGTGAGGAATGCCACAGCCTTGCACAGGCAACAGGGGGCAACACTGACTACAGGTGTGGCTCAGCCGGTTGGCATAGCTCCAGGATGAAGTGATGGAGCTCAGGGAAGAGGTGAGTAGGTTAAGAAGCATCAGGGAGAGTGAGAGGGAAACTGATAACTTTCATAAACTGATCTTTACAAGTACAGAACAGGAGCTGACTGTTAGTGGAGCCAAGGATTCAATACCCTCTCATCAGCAAGCCACCAGACCTCCTGTAGTAACTGACATGTGCAGGATCAATGGGAACAGGCAGCTACCCAACAAAACAAACAATACAAATGGGCAAACCTGCTCCTTAAGAACACCACCACTCACTAGTGCCCTGGCAGAAGAGGTATGAGGCTCTGTAGGAGGACCCAGCTGTGAGCAAGGATGGAGACTCACAAAGGCCAGAAGTACCACCAAGCCGACCTGCCTCAGCCAGCCATAAAAACTGACCCTGAAAAGCAAAACGGAATGGTCATTGTAGGAGTCTCCGTGCTGAGGGAGCGGAGGACCCAATATGCAGACCAGACCCACTTCATAGAGAGCACTGCTGGCTCACTGGTGCCCAAGTAAAGGATTCATAGGTAAACTTCTACCCTTGTGAGTTCTTCAGACTATTACTCACTTCTGTTTTTTTCAGGTGAGCAGTGATGATGCAGCAGTGAGGGGCTCACAATCAATTAAAAAAAGACTTCAGGACCTTGGGCAACTGCTACAGGGATCAGGAACTCAAGTTGTGTTCTCCTCCATCCCTCTGACATCGGCGATGGAGTAGGGAACATTTGGGAAGAGACAAGGGTTAATTCATGGCTCATGGTGTCACTGACAGGGTGTTTGGATTTTATGATCACAGCTTGGTTTACAAGCAACCTAGGATGCATCTGTCCCAGAGGGGGAAAAGGATTCTAGGGCAGAAGTTGGCAGGGCTCATTGATATGGCTTTAAACTAGATTTGAAGGGGCAAAGGGTTATTAATCTCATGCTTGCCTGTGACAAACATGGGGGCAGCTCACCAGAGGCAGAGGGATGGAGTGCTAGCAAGGCTCTCACTTGTTGCCCTGAGGCAAGCCATGGAGCACTGGGGCACCCTAAGGGATTCGAGGGGGATTCACCTAAGAGGGTGACGCTGCCAGCCCAGCCAAGTGCCTCTGTGCAAATGCACACAGCCTGGGCAACAAACAGATGAATGAAGGCACTGTGCTGCTGGAAAGTGACATAGTGGCTATCACTGCAGCACCTGGCACTTGGATTTGTTGAATGCCATTATATTGGCCTCTGCCCATCTGTCCAGCCTGTCAAGGTCCCTCTGCAGAGCTCTCCTACCCACTAACAGATCAACACCTGCCCCTAACTTGGTGTCATCTGGAAACTTACTAATGGTGGACTCAATCCCCTCATCCAGATCAACAATAAAGATGTTAAAGAGCATGGGGCCCAGCACTGATCCCTGGGGTCACCACTAGTGCCTGGCTGCCAGCTGGCTGTGGCACCATTCACCAGCACTCTCTGGGCTCAGCCTCCAGCCAGTTCCTAACCCAGCTCAGAGTGCTGCTGTCCAAGCCAGGGCTGCCAGCTTGGCCAGGAGTTTGCTATGGGGGACAGTGTCAAAGGCCTTGCTGAAGTCCAGGTAGACCACATCCACAACCTGCCCCACATCCACCAGGCAGTCACCTGGGCATAGGGAGCAATGGCAAACTAAGCTGTTGGTCTGCAATGGAAAGCTTGAAGTCCTGATGTTTGCTGTGCACACATTCGAAAGGTTCCATTAATGCTCACCACATCCTTTTGTGCATGAAAACTGTTCACAGCATCTACTTACGAGCGGAACATTCTTCCTGGCAGTGAAATCCGCTTCTACAGTTATAATTTGGAGAAAGGCAGAGATGTTTTCCATATGCTGTAATTAGTGTTCTTCTCCTCTTGAAGCAATACAGAAATCACTACCCTGATGAAAGTCAGGAAATAACTTGTTTATCTAGCACCCATTTGGGCATTACAGCACTGAAACAGGTCAGAAGAAATCTGCCCAGATATTTTCTCACTTGGGTCTTGGTTATGAATACAAACAGTAACTTTCAACTCAGACAAGCTTACCATATATCCTATCCAGCTTTATTAGGCATCCCCTCTTATGATGAAAGGTTTGTTCTGTCTCTGCATCTCTCTCAGCCCTGTTTTCTTTAGTGGAACATCCAGTAAAGCTGCCAATTGTGACAGAGGTTTTAGGGTGTAGATTTTTGTCTGTGAGAACTCCAGCTCATTGACCACCATATCTTGGTAATGACCACTTGGTAAGTGGCCTACAGTGGATTTGAACTGGTGACCTTAATGTGGGGACTCGGAATGCCACTTCTAACCTCTTGAGGATGTGTTTTCTGATTTTAATTCTAAATATAACTCTGTCAACCTCAGACTCCCTCCTCAGACGGCGTGGTGACAATCATCTTAACAACTTTTTATCTGTCACAGCGCTAAATTGATCATAACTAATTCAGAAGGAATCTTAACATTGCTTATTCATAGAGTAGTAGAAGACATTAAATGTTAGCAATGTTTGTGGGAACAACAAGAAAGAATTTAAGGACTATGTTCAGTACCCCTGAGAAAACAACACACTGCAGAATGAGAACATCTTTAAATTCCTTCCTCAACACAATGCCCAAGTCAACAAGGCTTGTGCCTGAGGAACTACCACATGACTGGCTCAAATATTTTCATACTTCTGGTTACAGAAATATACAAAAAGGAGAAAGTGACAAAATTAATTCAAAATTTCAGAATATTTAGTTGAGGCTTGTTTATGTGGCCTATTGAAAATAATATTTGTCCTGTAAGATCAACTTGTGTAGCCTTAATAGTTTAAAAAGATAGAATAAGAATAGAAAGAGATAGAATAGAATAGAATAGAATAGAATAGAAGAATAGAATGGATAGGAATAGGATAGGATATAGGATAGGATAGAATAGAATAGAATAGAATAGAATAATAGAATAGAATGGAATGGAATGGATAAGGGATAGGATAGGATAGGATAGGATAGGATAGGATAGGTATGATAGGAATAGATAGAATAGAATAGAATAGAATAGAATAGAATAGAATAGAATATAGAATTAACCAGGGTGGAAAAGACCTTAAAGATCATCAAGTCCAACTATCACCCACACCATCTCATCAACTAAACCATGGCACCAAGCACCCCATCCAGCTTCTTCCTAAACACCTCCAGGGATGGTGACTCCACCACCTCCCTGGGCAGCACATTCCAATGGCCATTCTCTCTGGGAGAAACTTCTTCCTAACATCCAGCCTAACCTCCCCTGGTGCAGTTTGAGACTGTGTCCTCTTGTTCTGGTGCTGGTTGCCTGGGAGAAGAGACCAACCCCCTCCTGGCTACAACCTCCCTTCAGGGAGTGTAGACAGCAATTAGGTCTTCTCTAAGCCTCCTCTTCTCCAGGCTAAGCAACCCCAGCTCCTCCCTCTCCTCATAGGCTTGTGCTCCAAACCCCTCACCAGCTTGTTGCCCTTATCTGGTGATGGCTTTGAGTGTATTAGCCATTTTTAGAGCTAGACATACAGCCCTTCTGCTTATAAGTTATAACATGGATACTGTGCCTTCCCAAGAGTTTAATACAGCCATATTTTCATACTGAAATGTCATCTTTTGATATCCAGCCTTCAGTATCTGGTCAAATAATACATCTCGTATAGTTTAGCCAGGAAATACATACAATACAATACCAGGTGGGAAGACCTTCAAGATCATCATGTCCACCCATCACCAATCCAACCCAACCTAAATACAATACAATACAATCCAACCCACCTAAAACACTAAACAACTACCCGTGGCACCAAGCACCCATCAAGCCTCGTCCTGAACACCTCCATGAAGGTGACTCCACCACCTCCACAGGCAGCCCATTCCAATGGCAATCACTCTCTCTGATAGAACTTCTTCCTAAGATCCTCTAAACCTCCCCTTTCAACCATGCTTTCCAGCTGTGCTGCATGGCTGAGTAGAAAATTCACCACATTGTGGCATGCACAGCTCCCTGCTACCAAGGGGAGACTGAGAGCATTCACTGCAGCCAGTGACCTGTATCATTGCATCCTTCTGCCAGAGCGCTGTCTGGGTTCCCCCCTCCATTTTGGCTGGCCTCAGGAGCATGATCTTCTCTCCAGGTAGAGACCATTATATTTGACTGTGATGGTGAAATTTTTATTTATTTGTTTTTTATCCTGCCTGACTTCTGTCTGTGATTCATGCCAACTACTGCTGAGGCTTCTGCACTCTGCCACCTGACCCAGCACTTGCTGCTTGCTCCATTCCCTGGGAGAGCTCTCCCCAATTGCAGTCTCACATTTTTTCCCTTTTCCCCTTGTTCAAATGTCCTGCAGTTGCCCCTAGCTATTTCACCCCTCTCAAGCAGGCACATGAGAGGAGTGACTGGCAGGGCCTCTCTGGGTCCTGCTGCCCCAAGGAAGCCTCCAAAATAAACCAGAGTAAAGCACGGCTCAGCTACAGTGCGTCCTGGAGCTGGTCCCGGAGGTGTGCTCCCTCACTGAATTGCAGCCTCACAATTTTGTGGATGCCTTTTTATTTTATTGTTTTTAAACACAAGGACTGCTAAATTATTTATTTTGAGGAAATCCATGCAGATGGAGAGAAGAGTAAGCCATGTTTGGTTAGGATTTGCACCCTTGATCTCTTATGCATGAGGCAAAAGAATGGCAGCAGGCAGAGAGACATGTCCCTTGAAAGGCTCCATGGTTTGAAATAGGATGCTGCCTGTAGGGAGCTGAGCCATCACCCTGCCTGCCCAGCCCTTTCCCTCTTCTGCTCACACACAGAGGCATTACCACTTCCAACAGGTTTGGCTTAGTGGTCAGGTAGCATTGGCACCAGTTTCACGTGGGGCCTTGTTATGTGGGGGGAACACTACTGTCTAATTTTTGCTGCTAAGAAAGCTCTGCTTTTTCTCCTTCTACCAATATTACCAAGGTGGCTCAGTTCAAGTTAGGACCTCACAATCACAGCTACAAGACCTGCTTCCCTTCAGGTATAAATGGGAGAGAAAAGGGCTAGAAGTAGTCCTCACATAATCACTCACTAGAGATCAATGACAAAGTGACAATGAGGCTCCTGTGTATGACTCGCAGGACAAGCCTCCACAGAGGCCCCATTTGAAGATGGCAGACTTAGAACAACCCTGTTATTGCTGCAAGCGGTGTCCGTGGCTGAGATCCAAGCTCATAGTCAGCAAAAGCAGATGAAAGCAACCAGCACTGTTCTCCTCTGGCCCCTTGCACTAATGAATGCTATTCTCTTTATGAATAGTTTCTCACCTACAGCTTGTGATGCAATTAAAATGTGGTCCTTTACCTCTTGCATATTCTTTAGTATATTGCTCCCAGGACAATTCAAATCACCACGCCATAAAAAGGTGTTCTTAGCAGCACTTTATTCTGTTCATTTGAAATGCTTTGAAAACCATTAGGTTGTTCCAGGCTTACTGGGACATCCATAAAAATAAGCTGCATATGCCAAAGAATCTGAGATTCATATATTACAGGATATGTGTCCTCAACCCTCCGCCATTCATTTGGAAGTGTCTCATGGTTTTCCTGCATCATTTGTCACATCTGTAGTCATTTAATTGTTCTAGCCTTTCAGACTGTATTGTGAAACACTGCTTACAGGACTCATTAAGAAACTAAAGCAAAAATTTCCCATGTGTTGAACCTCCTCCCCAGTAACAAAGACCTTGGAAGCTTGCAGGCTAACCAAAATTGTCATGTTTTTTAAAGCAGACATTTGGGCCTGCTTTAGAGTAGCTGACCAGTATGCAACCTGAGTATCTGCAGTGTGGTATTTCTGTATGTCTAAAAAATCATGAGTAGAATGGGAGTGTGTCATATATTGAATGGAATTCTTAATTTTTGTGTTTTAATTCCAGTTTTGGCTCTGACTCAAAAGCAGTTAACCACTTTTTTCCCTATATCAAACCTCAGTCAGAAAAGCCTTTTCCTAAGTCCTGTTGAAATAAGTAGAAACTAAGCATATGATCAGAGGTAAGAGTTAGCTTGAAATGTTTTGCTGACTGGGATATTCTCACAGGATCACAGTATCACCAAGGTTGGAAGAGACCTTGAAGATCATCGAGTCCACCTGTCCCACAGACCCCATGACTAGACCATGCCACCAAGTGCCACGTCCAATCCCCTCTTGAACACCTCCAGGGATGGTGACTCCACCACCTCCCTGGCAGCACATTCCAATGGCTAACAACTC
>JAAWVA010000200.1:0-28880 GCA_015227895.2 Colaptes auratus
GGGTCATGTGCAACTGTCTGATTTGGTGGTAAGCACAGGTGTAAAGAAGCTGAGAGAGCTGAGCTCTACAGGACCCTCGCGTGCCACCCAGCAAGTGACTTCTGTGAGTACAGCTGTCCTCGTGAAAAGGGCGATACTGAGAGCTGAAGCCAGAGCACACCCTAATTCCTCAGGTGCCTCTTCAGCCACTCCTCATGAGGCTTGTTAGCCAGACCTTGCCCAACTTTGTTGCCCTTCTCAGTGAGGCTTTGGCTCTCTGCGGAGTCGCTGTTGTGTTCTTGGGTCTGCGTGGGGTGCTTGGTAGTGACTCGGTGCTCCGGTTTGGGTGGCTGCAGGCAGCAGGTCCCCACAGCCCCTGCTGCGTTATGTTCCAAGCTGTGGGCCAGCCGGGAGCCCCGGGGGGAGGCAATTTCAGATGTGGCGGGTAGTGGAGGCGGCTTCCTGAAGAATGGCTTGGGGTGTTGTTTAGGTCTTGTTTTTAGGGTTGTCTCACTCTTGTTTTCTTTCCTTTTTTTCAGGGAGCTTCACTGCTTGCCTGAGGACAAGTTGCAGGCTTGTGTTCGGCCTCAGCGCAGGGCCTGACAGGGAGGGGGATGCTTTGGGGTCAGGATGTGCAGCTGGTGGAAACCAAAGTCCTCAGTGCAAAAAAGAACAGGAATAATTTGTCACAGAAAGCCACAACTCCTGTAGGCTTCCCAGTTCCTGCTTAATACCATTAGTAATCTTTGTACTTTGCGCATTTCAATCTTTGTTATTTCCCCGTCCCTTTTGTCTGCCTTCTGCACACGTTCCTCAGTCTCCTTTCAAACATCTGCCCCACTCTTTCAGTGCTTTGCCGTGGAGGGAAAAGAAGTAGGGCCTTGTTGCTTTTTTCTCGTCAAAGCTTGCCAGTTCCACACTAACTGTGAGAAGAGAAGACAAGGCTTAGCCACGTACGCCGGCGTCTGGAGTGGTGCAGACAGCAGCGTTCCCGGCCAGGCGTGCCAGTTTGCAGCGCGGCAGAAACGCTCACGGGGGCGATTGAGCAATGATGGCCTCTTGGCCTCCGTGGGGCTCTGATCCTCCATCCTGGGAGAGAAGGCCGATGAAATTGCTTCCTTGCCCAGCATGTCTGTTCAGATAGCTGCTGCTTAGGTGGTAAATAGAAGGTTACCAGTCAGTATTGGCTGAGGAAACAAACCCTCTGGAAATGGCGGCGGCGGCGGCGGCTGCGCTGATTGACTGGGGGTGATTCCTGGGTGGTGGTTTAAAATTCCTGGATGTGTGAGCAGCCCTTTGAATGTGTGTGGATGTGCTGAAGTATCCTGAGGCTTGCCTAGTGTGACCGGTTGAGGCTGTGTCTTTAGAAAGAGAGAGGCTGAACGCTCTGGCTGAATGTTTTTGATATTGAAGAAAAGCAAGCTAGTGTAAAGTAATTGAATTGGTAGATGTAGAGTGGAGTTTGAAGTTTGGGTTGTGTTAGTGATGTGTGTGTGGTGTGGGTGAGGCTGGGTGCAGTGTGTGCTGCTGTGTGCTGTGGGCTGGCGGCTTGTGTCTTTGTGAGGCAGGAAGGGCGTTGAGTGAACAGGTAAGCAGCTAAGAAAGGAATTGTTGCATGGGTCTGTGGCGACGGAGGATTCGAACCCATGCCGTCAGCAGTCAGAGTCTCCTGCCCTACTACCTGAGCCACAGAGTCTAGACAGGTGGCTGTGTGTCGCTGAGCTGGGGAAGAAGTGGCTTGTATGAACTCAGTCAAGGTCTGTCATTAAAGGGATCTGATTGGAGTCCTGGATAAAAACCTGTAGTGGAAGCTTAGTTTCATAGTTTATAGTTTCAGTTAGGGTTGGAAGGGACCACAAGGATCAGCTAGTTCCAACCCCCCTGCCATGGGCAGGGACACTCTACCCTAGATCAGGCTGGACAGAGCCTTGTCCAGCCTGGGCTTAAACACCGCAAGGGACGGGGCCTCAACCACCTCCCTGGACAACCATTCCAGGCCTTCACCACCCTCACGGTGAAGAACTTCCTCCTCACATCTAGCCTGAATCTCCCCACCTCCAGCTTCATCCCATTCCCCTAGTCCTATCACTCCCTGATAGTCTGAAAAGTCCCTCCCCAGCCTTCTTGTAGCCCCCTTCAGATACTGGAAGGCCACAATGAGGTCACCTCGGAGCCTTCTCTTCTCAGACTGCACAGCCCCAACTCCTTCAGTCTGTCCTCACAGGAGAGGTGCTCCAGCCCTCTGCTCATCCTCGTGGCCTTCTCTGGACACGCTCCAGCACCTCCAGATCCCTCTTGTAATAGGGCTCTAGAACTGGAGGCAGTACTCCAGGTGGGGTCTCACCAGAGCTGAGTAGAGGGGGAGAATCCCTCCCTTGACCTGCTGGCCACACTTCTCCTGATGCAGCCCAGGATCTGATTGGCTTTCTGGGCTGCAAGTGCACATTGAGAGCTCCTGTTGAGCTTCTCGTCCACCAGCACCCCCAGTCTCTCTCCTCTGGGCTGCTCCCCAGCCAGTCCTGCCCAGCCTGTATTTGTGCCTGGGATTGCCTCGACCCAGATGCAGGACCCTGCACTTGTCTTGTTGAAGCTCATGAGGTTGGCCTGTGCCCACCTCTCCAGCCTGTCCAGGTCCCTCTGGATGGCATCCCTTCCCTCCAGCGTGTCTGCTGCACCACACAGCTTGGTGTCATCAGCAAACTTGCTGAGGGTGCACTCAGTGCCACTGTCCATGTCACCCACAAAGATGTGAACAAGACTGGTCCCAGGGCTGATCCCTGAGGGACTCCGCTTGTCCCTGGCCTCCACTGGGCCATGGACCCATTGACAGCCACTCTTTGGGTGCGGCCATCAAGCCAGTTCTTATCCATCTGGTGGTCCATCCATCAAACCCGTGTGTCACCAGCTTGGAGACCAGGCTGTGGTGTGGGACAGTGTCAAAGGCTTTGCTCAGGTCCAGGTAAACGACATCAGTTGCTCGCCCCTCATCTATTAATGCTGTCACCTGTTCATAGAAGGCCACCAGGTTTGTCAGGCAGGATTTGCCCTTGGCAAAGCCATGCTGATTGCTCCCAATCACCTCTTCACTACTCTTCCATTTTTCTCTGGTCTGTATTCTAATCTCCCCTGTTGGTTTAGCCCATCGCTTTTTATGCTGTCTTTCTCTATTACTAGTGGACTAAATGCCCCCAGCCCCCTAAGAGTTCTTGATGTGTTTCCTAGGGAGAGTTGTTTTTCCCTCTGAGCTTTTCTCTTCTGTCCGTCTTTGCGTTATTTAAGCGGCAAAGCTGCCTCCGCTGCTGTGGGTAAAGCTTGAGCAGCGGTGAACTTTGGCATTCTTGCCTCACGTTCCCTCCGCTACTCCTTTGCAGCCTTCCCAGGCTTGTGGTGGTGTGAGCTAGTTCGCTTGCCTCCAGTTCGTCGGGGGCCAGGCCTTCCTTTGGGCTGATAGTCTTGGCCCAAGGTCTAAGGTTGGGTGATTTGTGGGAAAGGAAGGAGCTGCTGGCGGGGCAGTTTGCTTTGTTTTGTGCCTTTGTGGGGGGTGAAGCAAAGGGCGTGGGGGGCTGGTGGGTGGACTGGTTCTGGCAGGTGGGGCAGGGGCATGCTGCAGCAGAGGAGCAGGTGAGCGAGGGCTGGGGGCACCCGCCCTAAAGTGCTGCAAATTCTCAGAGGGGGCCAGAAACTATTTAAAAGTGTAAGTGGGGGCGTGAGGCGAGAGGCGGGGCCAAAGCTGTGGTTTGCAGCCGGAGGGGAGGAATTGGGTTGAGGGCTGCGTAGGAGAGCTTTGGAAACGCCCCCCCGGCTGCCCTCTCTGTTCTCAAAAGGCTTTTAGAATTGAAAAGAACAAAACCAGCCAGCTCGGGGCCCGGCTGCTGCCCGGGCCCAGGGAGGGGCTCCGGGCTGCCACCCTGTGTGCAATGGCCGGCAGTGCAGGCGTGCGGCGGCGGGTGCCGCCCCGTGCGGGAGCGTCGCGAGCGTCGCTATGGATACCGCGCATGCGCCCTAGCCCGGCTCTCTTTGCGCCAGTGTCGCGATCGTCGCCATGGATACCGCGCGCGCCCCGCGGCCGGCCTCCTCGCGGGCTGTGCCGTGCTTTGATGGCGCGCAGGCGGCCGCCGCGGTGTGCAGCTCTGGCCCAGGAATGGTCACGGAGAGCCCTCGATTCGGCGCCTGACGCCGTTCTGTGCCCCACGGTGCCTGCGAGCCGCCATCCTTGGCGGGGGAAGTGGTCCCGGCGCATTCGGGGAGCTTGCCCTGCGGTTTCCGCTGTCGCTGCAAGCCCGGAACTCCCCGGTGTCTTCCTTCCGGCGTCTGCAGGTGATCTGGGGGCATCCGCGCGGCTTTTGGGGGTGAGAGAGGAGGTCTGGGGGCACCTCAAAGGCTCTGGGGAGAGCTAAAGTTCTCGTGGGCTCATCTAAAAGGCTCAAGGCTCGTGCAGAGGCAGCTGGGCCCCTGCGAGCGACCCTTTGGGAGCTCTCTGCAGGCTGCCGCGGGAGCCGGGGGGGTCTCGCTGTGGGTTTGCCTTTGGATTCGTGCTGCACACAGTGGTGATGACGCAGGGACATTGTCATGACCGCTGAGCTCTCTATTTTTTTTCCCCCACCTTGATAAACTTTGTCTTGCTTGTCTTTGAGTCGCAACTGTGCCATTCAGTTAGGGGGTGACTCTGTAGCTTGGATGACACCAAAGAAGGGCAAAAGAAAAGGAATAATTTGTGATGAAAAGCCCACAATTCCTGTAGGATTCCCAGTCCCTACTTAAGAATATCAAGCAGTTTGTGGTTTGGTTGTTTGGTTGGGGTTTTTATTTGTTGGGGTTTTTTTTCTTATTGTGCTGCAAAGGTTTGGATAGGAATTTCTAGGTATTAACTGCAGCCAGAGCAATCCTTCAGGTGCCCTGGGAGTGCAGTGGAAACCTTTTGGGAATTGGTTCTGCTGTGTTACTCCTAAAGCCATGAACACACACACACACACAAAGTTGTGAACAGAGTTTCTCTGTGCATTCCAGGTCTGTGTCCAGGTCTGGGCCCCTCAGTTTAGGAAAGATGTTGTCTTACTGGAGCGTGTCCAGAGAAGGGCAACAAAGTTGGTGAGGGGTTTGGAAGACAAGCCCTATGAGGAGAGGCTGAGGGAGCTGGGGTTGCTTAGCCTGGAGAAGAGGAGACTCAGGGGTGACCTTCTTGCTCTCTGCAACTACCTGAAGGGAGGTTGTAGCCAGGCAGAGGTTGGTCTCTTCTCCCAGGCAGCCAGTACCAGAACAAGAGGACACAGTCTCAGGCTGCGCCAGGGCAGGTTTAGACTGGATCTTAGGAAGAAGTTCTATACCGAGAGAGTGATTGCCCACTGGAATCAGCTGCCCGTGGAAGTGGTGGAGTCACCTTCATTGGAGGTGTTCAAGAAGAGGCTTGATGGGGTGCTTGGTGCCAGGGTTTAGTTTTTTAGTTGTTTAGGTGGGTTGTATTGTACTGTATTGTACTGTATTGCACTGTGTTGTATTTAGGTGGGTTGGATTGGTTGATGGGTTGGACGTGATGATCTTGAAGGTCTCTTCCAACCTGGTGTATTGTATTATTGTATTGTATTGTATTATGATTGTCTGGTGCGTTCAGCCTGGCAGGATCTTCCTGGGCCATCCAATTCCAGTTTCTGTTGACGCTTCTCAGCTCTTGCCCCCAGTTTGCTGACAGAGGATGTTGGGTTTGTGGGTCCTGGCAGCGACAGTTTTCCAAAGAGGAGCTCTGAGGCCAGCTGCAAGGTGAGTTGTTTTGGATGCTCCTGAGGTGCCTGTGCTTGAAACCCCCCAGTCTGCAGCCGAGGCCCTGCAGAGTGGTGCTGGCAGTAGCTGTGTGCAAGACTGCCACGGCCTGAGAAGGCTGTGCAGCTGTTAAACCTTTTCTTTTGTTGAGGCACAGCCTTTCTGAATTCTTTTCTTTGATGTTTTTATTTTTTTTCCCCCCAGGGTCATGTGCAACTGTCTGATTTGGGGTAAGCACAGGTGTAAAGAAGGCTGAGAGAGCTGAGCTCTACAGGACCCTCGCGTGCCACCCAGCAAGTGACTTCTGTGAGTACAGGCTGTCCTCGTTCAACAGGGAGATAGCTGAGAGCTGAAGCCAGAGCACACCCTAATTCCCTCAGGTGCCTCTTCAGCCACTCCTCATGAGGCTTGTTAGCCAGACCCTTGCCCAACTTTGTTGCCCTTCTCAGTGAGGCTTTGGGCTCTCTGCGGAGTCGCTGTTGTGTCTTGGGTCTGCGTGGGCTTGGTAGTGACTCGGTGCTCCGGTTTGGGTGGCTGCAGGGCAGCAGGTCCCCACAGGCCCCTGCCTCGCTTTATGTTCCACAGCTGTGGGCCAGCTGGGAGCCCCAGGGGAAGGGAATTGCTTTGGGCTGTTGTTTAGGTCTTGTTTTTAGGGTTGTCTCACTCTTGTTTTCTTTCCTTTTTTTTCAGGGAGCTTCACTGCTTTGCCTGAGGACAAGTTGCAGGCTTGTGTCCGGCCTCAGCCGCAGGGCCTGACAGGGAGGGGGATGCTTTGGGGTCAGGATGTGCAGCTGTTGGAAACCAAATTCCTCACTGCAAAAAAGAACAGGATTAATTTGTCACAGAAAGCCCACAACTCCTGTAGGCTTCCCAGTTCCTGCTTAATACCATTAGTAATCTTTGTACTTTGCAGCATTTCAATCTTTGTTATTTTCCCCGTCCCTTTTGTCTGCCTTCTGCACACTGTTTCCTTCAGTCTCCTTTCAAACATCTGCCCCCTCTTCAGTTGCTTTGCCGTGCAGGGGAAAGAAGTAGGCCTTGTTGCTTTTCCTTTCTCGTCAAATGCTTGCCCAGTTCCACACTAACTGTGAGAAGAGAAGACAAGGCTTAGCCACGTAACGCCGGCGTCTGGAGTGGCTGCAGACAGCAGCGTTCCCTGGCCCAGGCGTGCCAAGGTTTGCAGCGCGGCAGAAACGCTCACGGGGCGATTGAGCAATGATGGCCTCTTGGCCTCCGTGGGGCTCTGGTCCTCCATCCTGGGAGAGAAGGCCGATGAAATTGCTTCCTTGCCCCAGCATGTCTGTTCAGATAGCTGCTGCTTAGGTGGTAAATAGAAGGTTTACCAGTCAGTATTGGCTGAGGAAACAAACCCTCTGAAATGGCGGCGGCGGCTGCTGCTGCTGCTGCTGCTGCTGCTGCTGCTGCTGCTGCTCCTGCTGCTGCTCCTGCTGCTGCTGCTGTGGGGGTGATTCCTGGGTGGTGTTTTTTTTTTCTTTTCTCTTATTGTGCTGCAAAGGTTTGGATAGGAATTTCTAGGTATTAACTACAGCCAGAGCAATCCTTCAAGTGCCCTGGGAGTGCAGTGGAAACCTTTTGGGAATTGGTTCTGCTGTGTTACTCCTAAAGCCATGAACACACACACACACACACACTCACACACAGACAAAGTTGTTACCAGAGTTTCTCTGTGCCTTCCAGGTCTGGTGCATTCAGCCTGGCAGGATCTTCCTGGGCCATCCAATTCCAGTTTCTGTTGACGCTTCTCAGCTCTTGCCCCCAGTTTGCTGACAGAGGATGTTGGGTTTGTGGGTCCTGGCAGCGACAGTTTTCCAAAGAGGAGCTCTGAGGCCAGCTGCAAGGTGAGTTGTTTTGGATGCTCCTGAGGTGCCTGTGCTTGAAACCCCCCAGTCTGCAGCCGAGGCCCTGCAGAGTGGTGCTGGCAGTAGCTGTGTGCAAGACTGCCACGGCCTGAGAAGGCTGTGCAGCTGTTAAACCTTTTCTTTTGTTGAGGCACAGCCTTTCTGAATTCTTTTCTTTGATGTTTTTATTTCCCCCCCGCCCAGGGTCATGTGCAACTGTCTGATTTGGGGTAAGCACAGGTGTAAAGAAGGCTGAGAGAGCTGAGCTCTACAGGACCCTCGCGTGCCACCCAGCAAGTGACTTCTGTGAGTACAAGCTGTCCTCGTTCAACAGGGAGATAGCTGAGAGCTGAAGCCAGAGCACACCCTAATTCCCTCAGGTGCCTCTTCAGCCACTCCTCATGAGGCTTGTTAGCCAGACCCTTGCCCAACTTTGTTGCCCTTCTCAGTGAGGCTTTGGGCTCTCTGCGGAGTCGCTGTTGTGTCTTGGGTCTGCGTGGGCTTGGTAGTGACTCGGTGCTCCGGTTTGGGTGGCTGCAGGGCAGCAGGTCCCCACAGGCCCCTGCCTCGCTTTATGTTCCACAGCTGTGGGCCAGCCGGGAGCCCCAGGGGGAGGCAATTTCAGCATGTGGCGGGTTAGTGGAGGCGGCTTCCTGAAGAATGGCTTTGGGGTGTTGTTTAGGTCTTGTTTTTAGGGTTGTCTCACTCTTGTTTTCTTTCCTTTTTTTTCAGGGAGCTTCACTGCTTTGCCTGAGGACAAGTTGCAGGCTTGTGTTCGGCCTCAGCCGCAGGGCCTGACAGGGAGGGGGATGCTTTGGGGTCAGGATGTGCAGCTGTTGGAAACCAAAGTCCTCACTGCAAAAAAGAACAGGAATAATTTGTCACAGAAAGCCCACAACTCCTGTAGGCTTCCCAGTTCCTGCTTAATACTATTAGTAATCTTTGTACTTTGCAGCATTTCAATCTTTGTTATTTTCCCCGTCCCTTTTGTCTGCCTTCTGCACACTGTTTCCTTCAGTCTCCTTTCAAACATCTGCCCCCTCTTCAGTTGCTTTGCCGTGCAGGGGAAAGAAGTAGGCCTTGTTGCTTTTCCTTTCTCGTCAAATGCTTGCCCAGTTCCACACTAACTATGAGAAGAGAAGACAAGGCTTAGCCACGTAACGCCGGCGTCTGGAGTGGCTGCAGACAGCAGCGTTCCCTGGCCCAGGCGTGCCAAGGTTTGCAGCGCGGCAGAAACGCTCACGGGGCGATTGAGCAATGATGGCCTCTTGGCCTCCGTGGGGCTCTGGTCCTCCATCCTGGGAGAGAAGGCCGATGAAATTGCTTCCTTGCCCCAGCATGTCTGTTCAGATAGCTGCTGCTTAGGTGGTAAATAGAAGGTTTACCAGTCAGTATTGGCTGAGGAAACAAACCCTCTGAAATGGCGGCGGCGGCGGCTGCTGCTGCTGCTGCTGCTGCTGCTGCTGCTGTGGGGGTGATTCCTGGGTGGTGTTTAAAATTCCTGGATGTGTGAGCAGCCCTTTGAATGTGTGTGGATGTGCTGAAAGTATCCTGAGGCCTTGCCTAGTGTGACCGGTTGAGGCTGTGTCTTTAAGAAAGAGAGAGTTGCTGAACGCTCTGGCTGAATGTTTTTGATATTTGAAGAAAAGCAAGCTAGTGTAAAGTAATTGAATTGGTAGATTGTAGAGTGGAGTTTGAAGTTTGGGTTGTGTTGAGTCTGTGTGTGGTGTGGGTTGAGGCTGGGTGCAGTGTGTGCTGCTGTGTGCTGTGGGCTGGCCGGCTTGTGTCTTTGTGAGGCAGGAAGGGCGTTGAGTGAACAGGTAAGCAGCTAAGAAAAGGAATTGTTGCATGGGTCTGTGGCGACTGGAGGATTCGAACCCATGCCGTCAGCAGTCAGAGTCTCCTGCCCTACTACCTGAGCCACAGAGTCTAGACAGGTGGCTGTGTGTCGCTGAGCTGGGGAAGAAGTGGCTTGTATGAACTCAGTCAAGGTCTGTCATTAAAGGGATCTGATTGGAGTCCTGGATAAAAACCTGTAGTGGAAGCTTAGTTTCATAGTTTCAGTTAGGGTTGGAAGGGACCACAAGGATCAGCTAGTTCCAACCCCCCTGCCATGGGCAGGGACACTCTACCCTAGATCAGGCTGGACAGAGCCTTGTCCAGCCTGGGCTTAAACACCGCAAGGGACGGGGCCTCAACCACCTCCCTGGACAACCCATTCCAGGCCTTCACCACCCTCACGGTGAAGAACTTCCTCCTCACATCTAGCCTGAATCTCCCCACCTCCAGCTTCATCCCATTCCCCCTAGTCCTATCACTCCCTGATAGTCTGAAAAGTCCCTCCCCAGCCTTCCTGTAAGCCCCCTTCAGATACTGGAAGGCCACAATGAGGTCACCTCGGAGCCTTCTCTTCTCCAGACTGCACAGCCCCAACTCCTTCAGTCTGTCCTCACAGGAGAGGTGCTCCAGCCCTCTGCTCATCCTCGTGGCCCTTCTCTGGACACGCTCCAGCACCTCCAGATCCCTCTTGTAATAGGGGCTCTAGAACTGGAGGCAGTACTCCAGGTGGGGTCTCACCAGAGCTGAGTAGAGGGGGAGAATCCCCTCCCTTGACCTGCTGGCCACACTTCTCCTGATGCAGCCCAGGATCTGATTGGCTTTCTGGGCTGCAAGTGCACATTGAGAGCTCCTGTTGAGCTTCTCGTCCACCAGCACCCCCAAGTCTCTCTCCTCTGGGCTGCTCCCCAGCCAGTCCCTGCCCAGCCTGTATTTGTGCCTGGGATTGCCTCGACCCAGATGCAGGACCCTGCACTTGGTCTTGTTGAAGCTCATGAGGTTGGCCTGTGCCCACCTCTCCAGCCTGTCCAGGTCCCTCTGGATGGCATCCCTTCCCTCCAGCGTGTCTGCTGCACCACACAGCTTGGTGTCATCAGCAAACTTGCTGAGGGTGCACTCAGTGCCACTGTCCATGTCACCCACAAAGATGTTGAACAAGCCTGGTCCCAGGACTGATCCCTGAGGGACTCCGCTTGTCCCTGGCCTCCACTGGGCCATGGACCCATTGACAGCCACTCTTTGGGTGCGGCCATCAAGCCAGTTCCTTATCCATCTGGTGGTCCACCCATCAAACCCGTGTGTCACCAGCTTGGAGACCAGGCTGTGGTGTGGGACAGTGTCAAAGGCTTTGCTCAGGTCCAGGTAAACGACATCAGTTGCTCGCCCCTCATCTATTAATGCTGTCACCTGTTCATAGAAGGCCACCAGGTTTGTCAGGCAGGATTTGCCCTTGGCAAAGCCATGCTGATTGCTCCCAATCACCTCTTCACTACTCTTCCATTTTTCTCTGGTCTGTATTCTAATCTTCCCCT
Organism: Colaptes auratus; assembly: GCA_015227895.2. Taxonomy (NCBI): domain Eukaryota; kingdom Metazoa; phylum Chordata; class Aves; order Piciformes; family Picidae; genus Colaptes; species Colaptes auratus. The sequence goes on from JAAWVA010000200.1 coordinate 10,961, forward strand.
GTTGGTTTAGCCCATCGCTTTTTATGCTGTCTTTCTCTATTACTAGTGGACTAAATGCCCCCAGCCCCCTAAGAGTTCTTGATGTGTTTCCTAGGTAGAGTTGTTTTTCCCTCTGAGCTTTTCTCTTCTGTCCGTCTTTGCGTTATTTAAGCGGCAAAGCTGCCTCCGCTGCTGTGGGTAAAGCTTGAGCAGCGGTGAACTTTGGCATTCTTGCCTCACGTTCCCTCCGCTACTCCTTTGCAGCCTTCCCAGGCTTGTGGTGGTGGGAGCTAGTTCGCTTGCCTCCAGTTCGTCGGGGGCCAGGCCTTCCTTTGGGCTGATAGTCTTGGCCCAAGGTCTAAGGTTGGGTGATTTGTGGGAAAGGAAGGAGCTGCTGGCGGGGCAGTTTGCTTTGTTTTGTGCCTTTGTGGGGGGTGAAGCAAAGGGAGTGGGGGGCTGGTGGGTGGACTGGTTCTGGCAGGTGGGGCAGGGGCATGCTGCAGCAGAGGAGCAGGTGAGCGAGGGCTGGGGGCACCCGCCCTAAAGTGCTGCAAATTCTCAGAGGGGGCCAGAAACTATTTAAAAGTGTAAGTGGGGGCGTGAGGCGAGAGGCGGGGCCAAAGCTGTGGTTTGCAGCCGGAGAGGGAGGAATTGGGTTGAGGGCTGCGTAGGAGAGCTTTGGAAACGCCCCCCCGGCTGCCCTCTCTGTTCTCAAAAGGCTTTTAGAATTGAAAAGAACAAAACCAGCCAGCTCGGGGCCCGGCTGCTGCCCGGGCCCAGGGAGGGGCTCCGGGCTGCCACCCTGTGTGCAATGGCCGGCAGTGCAGGCGTGCGGCGGCGGGTGCCGCCCCGTGCGGAGCGTCGCGAGCGTCGCTATGGATACCGCGCATGCGCCCTAGCCCGGCTCTGTTCGCGCCACTGCGGGAGCGTCGCGAGCGTCGCTATGGATACCGCGCATGCGCCCTAGCCCGGCTCTCTTTGCGCCAGTGTCGCGATCGTCGCCATGGATACCGCGCGCGCCCCGCGGCCGGCCTCCTCGCGGGCTGTGCCGTGCTTTGATGGCGCGCAGGCGGCCGCCGCGGTGTGCAGCTCTGGCCCAGGAATGGTCACGGAGAGCCCTCGATTCGGCGCCTGACGCCGTTCTGTGCCCCACGGTGCCTGCGAGCCGCCATCCTTTGGCGGGGGAAGTGGTCCCGGCGCATTCGGGGAGCTTGCCCTGCGGTTTCCGCTGTCGCTGCAAGCCCGGAACTCCCCGGTGTCTTCCTTCCGGCGTCTGCAGGTGATCTGGGGGCATCCGCGCGGCTTTTGGGGGTGAGAGAGGAGGTCTGGGGGCACCTCAAAGGCTCTGGGGAGAGCTAAAGTTCTCGTGGGCTCATCTAAAAGGCTCAAGGCTCGTGCAGAGGCAGCTGGGCCCCTGCGAGCGACCCTTTGGGAGCTCTCTGCAGGCTGCCGCGGGAGCCGGGGGGGTCTCGCTGTGGGTTTGCCTTTGGATTCGTGCTGCACGCAGTGGTGATGACGCAGGGACATTGTCATGACCGCTGAGCTCTCTATTTTTTTTCCCCCACCTTGATAAACTTTGTCTTGCTTGTCTTTGAGTCACAACTGTGCCATTCAGTTAGGGGGTGACTCTGTAGCTTGGATGACACCAAAGAAGGGCAAAAGAAAAGGAATAATTTGTGATGAAAAGCCCACAATTCCTGTAGGATTCCCAGTCCCTACTTAAGAATATCAAGCAGTTTGTGGTTTGGTTGTTTGGTTGGGGTTTTTATTTGTTGGGTTTTTTTTTCTTATTGTGCTGCAAAGGTTTGGATAGGAATTTCTAGGTATTAACTGCAGCCAGAGCAATCCTTCAGGTGCCCTGGGAGTGCAGTGGAAACCTTTTGGGAATTGGTTCTGCTGTGTTACTCCTAAAGCCATGAACACACACACACACAAAGTTGTGAACAGAGTTTCTCTGTGCATTCCAGGTCTGTGTCCAGGTCTGGGCCCCTCAGTTTAGGAAAGATGTTGTCTTACTGGAGCGTGTCCAGAGAAGGGCAACAAAGTTGGTGAGGGGTTTGGAAGACAAGCCCTATGAGGAGAGGCTGAGGGAGCTGGGGTTGCTTAGCCTGGAGAAGAGGAGACTCAGGGGTGACCTTCTTGCTCTCTGCAACTACCTGAAGGGAGGTTGTAGCCAGGCAGAGGTTGGTCTCTTCTCCCAGGCAGCCAGTACCAGAACAAGAGGACACAGTCTCAGGCTGCGCCAGGGCAGGTTTAGACTGGATCTTAGGAAGAAGTTCTATACCGAGAGAGTGATTGCCCACTGGAATCAGCTGCCCGTGGAAGTGGTGGAGTCACCTTCATTGGAGGTGTTCAAGAAGAGGCTTGATGGGGTGCTTGGTGCCAGGGTTTAGTTTTTTAGTTGTTTAGGTGGGTTGTATTGTACTGTATTGTACTGTATTGCACTGTGTTGTATTTAGGTGGGTTGGATTGGTTGATGGGTTGGACGTGATGATCTTGAAGGTCTCTTCCAACCTGGTGTATTGTATTATTGTATTGTATTGTATTATGATTGTCTGGTGCGTTCAGCCTGGCAGGATCTTCCTGGGCCATCCAATTCCAGTTTCTGTTGACGCTTCTCAGCTCTTGCCCCCAGTTTGCTGACAGAGGATGTTGGGTTTGTGGGTCCTGGCAGCGACAGTTTTCCAAGAGGAGCTCTGAGGCCAGCTGCAAGGTGAGTTGTTTTGGATGCTCCTGAGGTGCCTGTGCTTGAAACCCCCCAGTCTGCAGCCGAGGCCCTGCAGAGTGGTGCTGGCAGTAGCTGTGTGCAAGACTGCCACGGCCTGAGAAGGCTGTGCAGCTGTTAAACCTTTTCTTTTGTTGAGGCACAGCCTTTCTGAATTCTTTTCTTTGATGTTTTTATTTTTTTTCCCCCCAGGGTCATGTGCAACTGTCTGATTTGGGGTAAGCACAGGTGTAAAGAAGGCTGAGAGAGCTGAGCTCTACAGGACCCTCGCGTGCCACCCAGCAAGTGACTTCTGTGAGTACAGGCTGTCCTCGTTCAACAGGGAGATAGCTGAGAGCTGAAGCCAGAGCACACCCTAATTCCCTCAGGTGCCTCTTCAGCCACTCCTCATGAGGCTTGTTAGCCAGACCCTTGCCCAACTTTGTTGCCCTTCTCAGTGAGGCTTTGGGCTCTCTGCGGAGTCGCTGTTGTGTCTTGGGTCTGCGTGGGCTTGGTAGTGACTCGGTGCTCCGGTTTGGGTGGCTGCAGGGCAGCAGGTCCCCACAGGCCCCTGCCTCGCTTTATGTTCCACAGCTGTGGGCCAGCTGGGAGCCCCAGGGGAAGGGAATTGCTTTGGGCTGTTGTTTAGGTCTTGTTTTTAGGGTTGTCTCACTCTTGTTTTCTTTCCTTTTTTTTCAGGGAGCTTCACTGCTTTGCCTGAGGACAAGTTGCAGGCTTGTGTCCGGCCTCAGCCGCAGGGCCTGACAGGGAGGGGGATGCTTTGGGGTCAGGATGTGCAGCTGTTGGAAACCAAATCCTCACTGCAAAAAAGAACAGGATTAATTTGTCACAGAAAGCCCACAACTCCTGTAGGCTTCCCAGTTCCTGCTTAATACCATTAGTAATCTTTGTACTTTGCAGCATTTCAATCTTTGTTATTTTCCCCGTCCCTTTTGTCTGCCTTCTGCACACTGTTTCCTTCAGTCTCCTTTCAAACATCTGCCCCCTCTTCAGTTGCTTTGCCGTGCAGGGGAAAGAAGTAGGCCTTGTTGCTTTTCCTTTCTCGTCAAATGCTTGCCCAGTTCCACACTAACTGTGAGAAGAGAAGACAAGGCTTAGCCACGTAACGCCGGCGTCTGGAGTGGCTGCAGACAGCAGCGTTCCCTGGCCCAGGCGTGCCAAGGTTTGCAGCGCGGCAGAAACGCTCACGGGGCGATTGAGCAATGATGGCCTCTTGGCCTCCGTGGGGCTCTGGTCCTCCATCCTGGGAGAGAAGGCCGATGAAATTGCTTCCTTGCCCCAGCATGTCTGTTCAGATAGCTGCTGCTTAGGTGGTAAATAGAAGGTTTACCAGTCAGTATTGGCTGAGGAAACAAACCCTCTGAAATGGCGGCGGCGCTGCTGCTGCTGCTGCTGCTGCTGCTGCTGCTGCTGCTGCTGCTGCTGCTGCTGCTGCTGCTCCTGCTGCTGCTGCTGTGGGGGTGATTCCTGGGTGGTGTTTTTTTTTTCTTTTCTCTTATTGTGCTGCAAAGGTTTGGATAGGAATTTCTAGGTATTAACTACAGCCAGAGCAATCCTTCAAGTGCCCTGGGAGTGCAGTGGAAACCTTTTGGGAATTGGTTCTGCTGTGTTACTCCTAAAGCTATGAACACACACACACACACACACACACACACACACAAAGTTGTTACCAGAGTTTCTCTGTGCCTTCCAGGTCTGGTGCATTCAGCCTGGCAGGATCTTCCTGGGCCATCCAATTCCAGTTTCTGTTGACGCTTCTCAGCTCTTGCCCCCAGTTTGCTGACAGAGGATGTTGGGTTTGTGGGTCCTGGCAGCGACAGTTTTCCAAAGAGGAGCTCTGAGGCCAGCTGCAAGGTGAGTTGTTTTGGATGCTCCTGAGGTGCCTGTGCTTGAAACCCCCCAGTCTGCAGCCGAGGCCCTGCAGAGTGGTGCTGGCAGTAGCTGTGTGCAAGACTGCCACGGCCTGAGAAGGCTGTGCAGCTGTTAAACCTTTTCTTTTGTTGAGGCACAGCCTTTCTGAATTCTTTTCTTTGATGTTTTTATTTCCCCCCCGCCCAGGGTCATGTGCAACTGTCTGATTTGGGGTAAGCACAGGTGTAAAGAAGGCTGAGAGAGCTGAGCTCTACAGGACCCTCGCGTGCCACCCAGCAAGTGACTTCTGTGAGTACAAGCTGTCCTCGTTCAACAGGGAGATAGCTGAGAGCTGAAGCCAGAGCACACCCTAATTCCCTCAGGTGCCTCTTCAGCCACTCCTCATGAGGCTTGTTAGCCAGACCCTTGCCCAACTTTGTTGCCCTTCTCAGTGAGGCTTTGGGCTCTCTGCGGAGTCGCTGTTGTGTCTTGGGTCTGCGTGGGCTTGGTAGTGACTCGGTGCTCCGGTTTGGGTGGCTGCAGGGCAGCAGGTCCCCACAGGCCCCTGCCTCGCTTTATGTTCCACAGCTGTGGGCCAGCCGGGAGCCCCAGGGGGAGGCAATTTCAGCATGTGGCGGGTTAGTGGAGGCGGCTTCCTGAAGAATGGCTTTGGGGTGTTGTTTAGGTCTTGTTTTTAGGGTTGTCTCACTCTTGTTTTCTTTCCTTTTTTTTCAGGGAGCTTCACTGCTTTGCCTGAGGACAAGTTGCAGGCTTGTGTTCGGCCTCAGCCGCAGGGCCTGACAGGGAGGGGGATGCTTTGGGGTCAGGATGTGCAGCTGTTGGAAACCAAAGTCCTCACTGCAAAAAAGAACAGGAATAATTTGTCACAGAAAGCCCACAACTCCTGTAGGCTTCCCAGTTCCTGCTTAATACTATTAGTAATCTTTGTACTTTGCAGCATTTCAATCTTTGTTATTTTCCCCGTCCCTTTTGTCTGCCTTCTGCACACTGTTTCCTTCAGTCTCCTTTCAAACATCTGCCCCCTCTTCAGTTGCTTTGCCGTGCAGGGGAAAGAAGTAGGCCTTGTTGCTTTTCCTTTCTCGTCAAATGCTTGCCCAGTTCCACACTAACTATGAGAAGAGAAGACAAGGCTTAGCCACGTAACGCCGGCGTCTGGAGTGGCTGCAGACAGCAGCGTTCCCTGGCCCAGGCGTGCCAAGGTTTGCAGCGCGGCAGAAACGCTCACGGGGCGATTGAGCAATGATGGCCTCTTGGCCTCCGTGGGGCTCTGGTCCTCCATCCTGGGAGAGAAGGCCGATGAAATTGCTTCCTTGCCCCAGCATGTCTGTTCAGATAGCTGCTGCTTAGGTGGTAAATAGAAGGTTTACCAGTCAGTATTGGCTGAGGAAACAAACCCTCTGAAATGGCGGCGGCGGCGGCGGCTGCTGCTGCTGCTGCTGCTGCTGCTGCTGTGGGGGTGATTCCTGGGTGGTGTTTAAAATTCCTGGATGTGTGAGCAGCCCTTTGAATGTGTGTGGATGTGCTGAAAGTATCCTGAGGCCTTGCCTAGTGTGACCGGTTGAGGCTGTGTCTTTAAGAAAGAGAGAGTTGCTGAACGCTCTGGCTGAATGTTTTTGATATTTGAAGAAAAGCAAGCTAGTGTAAAGTAATTGAATTGGTAGATTGTAGAGTGGAGTTTGAAGTTTGGGTTGTGTTAGTTGAGTCTGTGTGTGGTGTGGGTTGAGGCTGGGTGCAGTGTGTGCTTCTGTGTGCTGTGGGCTGGCCGGCTTGTGTCTTTGTGAGGCAGGAAGGGCGTTGAGTGAACAGGTAAGCAGCTAAGAAAAGGAATTGTTGCATGGGTCTGTGGGCGACTGGAGGATTCGAACCCATGCCGTCAGCAGTCAGAGTCTCCTGCCCTACTACCTGAGCCACAGAGTCTAGACAGGTGGCTGTGTGTCGCTGAGCTGGGGAAGAAGTGGCTTGTATGAACTCAGTCAAGGTCTGTCATTAAAGGGATCTGATTGGAGTCCTGGATAAAAACCTGTAGTGGAAGCTTAGTTTCATAGTTTCAGTTAGGGTTGGAAGGGACCACAAGGATCATCTAGTTCCAACCCCCCTGCCATGGGCAGGGACACTCTACCCTAGATCAGGCTGGACAGAGCCTTGTCCAGCCTGGGCTTAAACACCGCAAGGGACGGGGCCTCAACCACCTCCCTGGACAACCCATTCCAGGCCTTCACCACCCTCACGGTGAAGAACTTCCTCCTCACATCTAGCCTGAATCTCCCCACCTCCAGCTTCATCCCATTCCCCCTAGTCCTATCACTCCCTGATAGTCTGAAAAGTCCCTCCCCAGCCTTCTTGTAAGCCCCCTTCAGATACTGGAAGGCCACAATGAGGTCACCTCGGAGCCTTCTCTTCTCCAGACTGCACAGCCCCAACTCCTTCAGTCTGTCCTCACAGGAGAGGTGCTCCAGCCCTCTGCTCATCCTCGTGGCCCTTCTCTGGACACGCTCCAGCACCTCCAGATCCCTCTTGTAATAGGGGCTCTAGAACTGGAGGCAGTACTCCAGGTGGGGTCTCACCAGAGCTGAGTAGAGGGGGAGAATCCCCTCCCTTGACCTGCTGGCCACACTTCTCCTGATGCAGCCCAGGATCTGATTGGCTTTCTGGGCTGCAAGTGCACATTGAGAGCTCCTGTTGAGCTTCTCGTCCACCAGCACCCCCAAGTCTCTCTCCTCTGGGCTGCTCCCCAGCCAGTCCCTGCCCAGCCTGTATTTGTGCCTGGGATTGCCTCGACCCAGATGCAGGACCCTGCACTTGGTCTTGTTGAAGCTCATGAGGTTGGCCTGTGCCCACCTCTCCAGCCTGTCCAGGTCCCTCTGGATGGCATCCCTTCCCTCCAGCGTGTCTGCTGCACCACACAGCTTGGTGTCATCAGCAAACTTGCTGAGGGTGCACTCAGTGCCACTGTCCATGTCACCCACAAAGATGTTGAACAAGCCTGGTCCCAGGACTGATCCCTGAGGGACTCCGCTTGTCCCTGGCCTCCACTGGGCCATGGACCCATTGACAGCCACTCTTTGGGTGCGGCCATCAAGCCAGTTCCTTATCCATCTGGTGGTCCACCCATCAAACCCGTGTGTCACCAGCTTGGAGACCAGGCTGTGGTGTGGGACAGTGTCAAAGGCTTTGCTCAGGTCCAGGTAAACGACATCAGTTGCTCGCCCCTCATCTATTAATGCTGTCACCTGTTCATAGAAGGCCACCAGGTTTGTCAGGCAGGATTTGCCCTTGGCAAAGCCATGCTGATTGCTCCCAATCACCTCTTCACTACTCTTCCATTTTTCTCTGGTCTGTATTCTAATCTTCCCCTGTTGGTTTAGCCCATCGCTTTTTATGCTGTCTTTCTCTATTACTAGTGGACTAAATGCCCCCAGCCCCCTAAGAGTTCTTGATGTGTTTCCTAGGTAGAGTTGTTTTCCCTCTGAGCTTTTCTCTTCTGTCCGTCTTTGCGTTATTTAAGCGGCAAAGCTGCCTCCGCTGCTGTGGGTAAAGCTTGAGCAGCGGTGAACTTTGGCATTCTTGCCTCACGTTCCCTCCGCTACTCCTTTGCAGCCTTCCCAGGCTTGTGGTGGTGGGAGCTAGTTCGCTTGCCTCCAGTTCGTCGGGGGCCAGGCCTTCCTTTGGGCTGATAGTCTTGGCCCAAGGTCTAAGGTTGGGTGATTTGTGGGAAAGGAAGGAGCTGCTGGCGGGGCAGTTTGCTTTGTTTTGTGCCTTTGTGGGGGGTGAAGCAAAGGGAGTGGGGGGCTGGTGGGTGGACTGGTTCTGGCAGGTGGGGCAGGGGCATGCTGCAGCAGAGGAGCAGGTGAGCGAGGGCTGGGGGCACCCGCCCTAAAGTGCTGCAAATTCTCAGAGGGGGCCAGAAACTATTTAAAAGTGTAAGTGGGGGCGTGAGGCGAGAGGCGGGGCCAAAGCTGTGGTTTGCAGCCGGAGAGGGAGGAATTGGGTTGAGGGCTGCGTAGGAGAGCTTTGGAAACGCCCCCCCGGCTGCCCTCTCTGTTCTCAAAAGGCTTTTAGAATTGAAAAGAACAAAACCAGCCAGCTCGGGGCCCAGCTGCTGCCCGGGCCCAGGGAGGGGCTCCGGGCTGCCACCCTGTGTGCAATGGCCGGCAGTGCAGGCGTGCGGCGGCGGGTGCCGCCCCGTGCGGGAGCGTCGCGAGCGTCGCTATGGATACAGCGCATGCGCCCTAGCCCGGCTCTGTTCGCGCCACTGCGGGAGCGTCGCGCGTCGCTATGGATACCGCGCATGCGCCCTAGCCCGGCTCTCTTTGCGCCAGTGTCGCGATCGTCGCCATGGATACCGCGCGCGCCCCGCGGCCGGCCTCCTCGCGGGCTGTGCCGTGCTTTGATGGCGCGCAGGCGGCCGCCGCGGTGTGCAGCTCTGGCCCAGGAATGGTCACGGAGAGCCCTCGATTCGGCGCCTGACGCCGTTCTGTGCCCCACGGTGCCTGCGAGCCGCCATCCTTTGGCGGGGGAAGTGGTCCCGGCGCATTCGGGGAGCTTGCCCTGCGGTTTCCGCTGTCGCTGCAAGCCCGGAACTCCCCGGTGTCTTCCTTCCGGCGTCTGCAGGTGATCTGGGGGCATCCGCGCGGCTTTTGGGGGTGAGAGAGGAGGTCTGGGGGCACCTCAAAGGCTCTGGGGAGAGCTAAAGTTCTCGTGGGCTCATCTAAAAGGCTCAAGGCTCGTGCAGAGGCAGCTGGGCCCCTGCGAGCGACCCTTTGGGAGCTCTCTGCAGGCTGCCGCGGGAGCCGGGGGGTCTCGCTGTGGGTTTGCCTTTGGATTCGTGCTGCACGCAGTGGTGATGACGCAGGGACATTGTCATGACCGCTGAGCTCTCTATTTTTTTTCCCCCACCTTGATAAACTTTGTCTTGCTTGTCTTTGAGTCACAACTGTGCCATTCAGTTAGGGGGTGACTCTGTAGCTTGGATGACACCAAAGAAGGGCAAAAGAAAAGGAATAATTTGTGATGAAAAGCCCACAATTCCTGTAGGATTCCCAGTCCCTACTTAAGAATATCAAGCAGTTTGTGGTTTGGTTGTTTGGTTGGGGTTTTTATTTGTTGGGGTTTTTTTTCTTATTGTGCTGCAAAGGTTTGGATAGGAATTTCTAGGTATTAACTGCAGCCAGAGCAATCCTTCAGGTGCCCTGGGAGTGCAGTGGAAACCTTTTGGGAATTGGTTCTGCTGTGTTACTCCTAAAGCCATGAACACACACACACACACAAAGTTGTGAACAGAGTTTCTCTGTGCATTCCAGGTCTGTGTCCAGGTCTGGGCCCCTCAGTTTAGGAAAGATGTTGTCTTACTGGAGCGTGTCCAGAGAAGGGCAACAAAGTTGGTGAGGGGTTTGGAAGACAAGCCCTATGAGGAGAGGCTGAGGGAGCTGGGGTTGCTTAGCCTGGAGAAGAGGAGACTCAGGGTGACCTTCTTGCTCTCTGCAACTACCTGAAGGGAGGTTGTAGCCAGGCAGAGGTTGGTCTCTTCTCCCAGGCAGCCAGTACCAGAACAAGAGGACACAGTCTCAGGCTGCGCCAGGGCAGGTTTAGACTGGATCTTAGGAAGAAGTTCTATACCGAGAGAGTGATTGCCCACTGGAATCAGCTGCCCGTGGAAGTGGTGGAGTCACCTTCATTGGAGGTGTTCAAGAAGAGGCTTGATGGGGTGCTTGGTGCCAGGGTTTAGTTTTTTAGTTGTTTAGGTGGGTTGTATTGTACTGTATTGTACTGTATTGCACTGTGTTGTATTTAGGTGGGTTGGATTGGTTGATGGGTTGGACGTGATGATCTTGAAGGTCTCTTCCAACCTGGTGTATTGTATTATTGTATTGTATTGTATTATTATTGTCTGGTGCGTTCAGCCTGGCAGGATCTTCCTGGGCCATCCAATTCCAGTTTCTGTTGACGCTTCTCAGCTCTTGCCCCCAGTTTGCTGACAGAGGATGTTGGGTTTGTGGGTCCTGGCAGCGACAGTTTTCCCAAGAGGAGCTCTGAGGCCAGCTGCAAGGTGAGTTGTTTTGGATGCTCCTGAGGTGCCTGTGCTTGAAACCCCCCAGTCTGCAGCCGAGGCCCTGCAGAGTGGTGCTGGCAGTAGCTGTGTGCAAGACTGCCACGGCCTGAGAAGGCTGTGCAGCTGTTAAACCTTTTCTTTTGTTGAGGCACAGCCTTTCTGAATTCTTTTCTTTGATGTTTTTATTTTTTTCCCCCCAGGGTCATGTGCAACTGTCTGATTTGGGGTAAGCACAGGTGTAAAGAAGGCTGAGAGAGCTGAGCTCTACAGGACCCTCGCGTGCCACCCAGCAAGTGACTTCTGTGAGTACAGGCTGTCCTCGTTCAACAGGGAGATAGCTGAGAGCTGAAGCCAGAGCACACCCTAATTCCCTCAGGTGCCTCTTCAGCCACTCCTCATGAGGCTTGTTAGCCAGACCCTTGCCCAACTTTGTTGCCCTTCTCAGTGAGGCTTTGGGCTCTCTGCGGAGTCGCTGTTGTGTCTTGGGTCTGCGTGGGCTTGGTAGTGACTCGGTGCTCGGTTTGGGTGGCTGCAGGGCAGCAGGTCCCCACAGGCCCCTGCCTCGCTTTATGTTCCACAGCTGTGGGCCAGCTGGGAGCCCCAGGGGAAGGGAATTGCTTGGGCTGTTGTTTAGGTCTTGTTTTTAGGGTTGTCTCACTCTTGTTTTCTTTCCTTTTTTTCAGGGAGCTTCACTGCTTTGCCTGAGGACAAGTTGCAGGCTTGTGTCCGGCCTCAGCCGCAGGGCCTGACAGGGAGGGGGATGCTTTGGGGTCAGGATGTGCAGCTGTTGGAAACCAAATTCCTCACTGCAAAAAAGAACAGGATTAATTTGTCACAGAAAGCCCACAACTCCTGTAGGCTTCCCAGTTCCTGCTTAATACCATTAGTAATCTTTGTACTTTGCAGCATTTCAATCTTTGTTATTTTCCCCGTCCCTTTTGTCTGCCTTCTGCACACTGTTTCCTTCAGTCTCCTTTCAAACATCTGCCCCCTCTTCAGTTGCTTTGCCGTGCAGGGGAAAGAAGTAGGCCTTGTTGCTTTTCCTTTCTCGTCAAATGCTTGCCCAGTTCCACACTAACTGTGAGAAGAGAAGACAAGGCTTAGCCACGTAACGCCGGCGTCTGGAGTGGCTGCAGACAGCAGCGTTCCCTGCCCAGGCGTGCCAAGGTTTGCAGCGCGGCAGAAACGCTCACGGGGCGATTGAGCAATGATGGCCTCTTGGCCTCCGTGGGCTCTGGTCCTCCATCCTGGGAGAGAAGGCCGATGAAATTGCTTCCTTGCCCCAGCATGTCTGTTCAGATAGCTGCTGCTTAGGTGGTAAATAGAAGGTTTACCAGTCAGTATTGGCTGAGGAAACAAACCCTCTGAAATGGCGGCGGCGGCTGCTGCTGCTGCTGCTGCTGCTGCTGCTGCTGTGCTGCTGCTGCTGCTGCTCTGCTCCTGCTGCTGCTGTGGGGGTGATTCCTGGGTGGTGTTTTTTTTTCTTTTCTCTTATTGTGCTGCAAAGGTTGGATAGGAATTTCTAGGTATTAACTACAGCCAGAGCAATCCTTCAAGTGCCCTGGGAGTGCAGTGGAAACCTTTTGGGAATTGGTTTGCTGTGTTACTCCTAAAGCTATGAACACACACACAGACACACACACACACACACACAAAGTTGTTACCAGAGTTTCTCTGTGCCTTCCAGGTCTGGTGCATTCAGCCTGGCAGGATCTTCCTGGGCCATCCAATTCCAGTTTCTGTTGACGCTTCTCAGCTCTTGCCCCCAGTTTGCTGACAGAGGATGTTGGGTTTGTGGGTCCTGGCAGCGACAGTTTTCCAAGAGGAGCTCTGAGGCCAGCTGCAAGGTGAGTTGTTTTGGATGCTCCTGAGGTGCCTGTGCTTGAAACCCCCCAGTCTGCAGCCGAGGCCCTGCAGAGTGGTGCTGGCAGTAGCTGTGGCAAGACTGCCACGGCCTGAGAAGGCTGTGCAGCTGTTAAACCTTTTCTTTTGTTGAGGCACAGCCTTTCTGAATTCTTTTCTTTGATGTTTTTATTTCCCCCCCGCCCAGGGTCATGTGCAACTGTCTGATTTGGGGTAAGCACAGGTGTAAAGAAGGCTGAGAGAGCTGAGCTCTACAGGACCCTCGCGTGCCACCCAGCAAGTGACTTCTGTGAGTACAAGCTGTCCTCGTTCAACAGGGAGATAGCTGAGAGCTGAAGCCAGAGCACACCCTAATTCCCTCAGGTGCCTCTTCAGCCACTCCTCATGAGGCTTGTTAGCCAGACCCTTGCCCAACTTTGTTGCCCTTCTCAGTGAGGCTTTGGGCTCTCTGCGGAGTCGCTGTTGTGTCTTGGGTCTGCGTGGGCTTGGTAGTGACTCGGTGCTCCGGTTTGGGTGGCTGCAGGGCAGCAGGTCCCCACAGGCCCTGCCTCGCTTTATGTTCCACAGCTGTGGGCCAGCCGGGAGCCCCAGGGGGAGGCAATTTCAGCATGTGGCGGGTTAGTGGAGGCGGCTTCCTGAAGAATGGCTTTGGGCTGTTGTTTAGGTCTTGTTTTTAGGGTTGTCTCACTCTTGTTTTCTTTCCTTTTTTTCAGGGAGCTTCACTGCTTTGCCTGAGGACAAGTTGCAGGCTTGTGTTCGGCCTCAGCCGCAGGGCTGACAGGGAGGGGGATGCTTTGGGGTCAGGATGTGCAGCTGTTGGAAACCAAAGTCCTCACTGCAAAAAAGAACAGGAATAATTTGTCACAGAAAGCCCACAACTCCTGTAGGCTTCCCAGTTCCTGCTTAATACTATTAGTAATCTTTGTACTTTGCAGCATTTCAATCTTTGTTATTTTCCCGTCCCTTTTGTCTGCCTTCTGCACACTGTTTCCTTCAGTCTCCTTTCAAACATCTGCCCCCTCTTCAGTTGCTTTGCCGTGCAGGGGAAAGAAGTAGGCCTTGTTGCTTTTCTTTCTCGTCAAATGCTTGCCAGTTCCACACTAACTATGAGAAGAGAAGACAAGGCTTAGCACGTAACGCCGGCGTCTGGAGTGGCTGCAGACAGCAGCGTTCCCTGGCCCAGGCGTGCCAAGGTTTGCAGCGCGGCAGAAACGCTCACGGGGCGATTGAGCAATGATGGCCTCTTGGCCTCCGTGGGGCTCTGGTCCTCCATCCTGGGAGAGAAGGCCGATGAAATTGCTTCCTTGCCCCAGCATGTCTGTTCAGATAGCTGCTGCTTAGGTGGTAAATAGAAGGTTTACCAGTCAGTATTGGCTGAGGAAACAACCCTCTGAAATGGCGGCGGCGGCGGCGGCTGCTGCTGCTGCTGCTGCTGCTGCTGCTGGTGGGGGTGATTCCTGGGTGGTGTTTAAAATTCCTGGATGTGTGAAGCAGCCCTTTGAATGTGTGTGGATGTGCTGAAAGTATCCTGAGGCCTTGCCTAGTGTGACCGGTTGAGGCTGTGTCTTTAAGAAAGAGAGAGTTGCTGAACGCTCTGGCTGAATGTTTTGATATTTGAAGAAAAGCAAGCTAGTGTAAAGTATTGAATTGGTAGATTGTAGAGTGGAGTTTGAAGTTTGGGTTGTGTTAGTTGAGTTGTGTGTGGTGTGGGTTGAGGCTGGGTGCAGTGTGTGCTTCTGTGTGCTGTGGGCTGGCCGGCTTGGTCTTTGTGAGGCAGGAAGGGCGTTGAGTGAACAGGTAAGCAGCTAAGAAAAGGAATTGTTGCATGGGTCTGTTGGCGACTGGAGGATTCGAAACCCATGCCGTCAGCAGTCAGAGTCTCCTGCCCTACTACCTGAGCCACAGAGTCTAGACAGGTGGCTGTGTGTCGCTGAGCTGGGGAAGAAGTGGCTTGTATGAACTCAGTCAAGGTCTGTCATTAAAGGGATCTGATTGGAGTCCTGGATAAAAACTGTAGTGGAGCTTAGTTTCATAGTTTCATAGTTCAGTTAGGGTTGGAAGGGACCACAAGGATCAGCTAGTTCCAACCCCCTGCCATGGGCAGGGACACTCTACCCTAGATCAGGCTGGACAGAGCCTTGTCCAGCCTGGGCTTAAACACCGCAAGGGACGGGGCCTCAACCACCTCCCTGGACAACCCATTCCAGGCCTTCACCACCCTCACGGTGAAGAACTTCCTCCTCACATCTAGCCTGAATCTCCCCACCTCCAGCTTCATCCCATTCCCCCTAGTCCTATCACTCCCTGATAGTCTGAAAAGTCCCTCCCCAGCCTTCCTAAGCCCCTTCAGATACTGGAAGGCCACAATGAGGTCACCTCGGAGCCTTCTCTTCTCCAGACTGCACAGCCCCAACTCCTTCAGTCTGTCCTCACAGGAGAGGTGCTCCAGCCCTCTGCTCATCCTCGTGGCCCTTCTCTGGACACGCTCCAGCACCTCCAGATCCTCTTGTAATAGGGCTCTAGAACTGGAGGCAGTACTCCAGGTGGGGTCTCACCAGAGCTGAGCAGAGGGGGAGAATCCCCTCCCTTGACCTGCTGGACACACTTCTCCTGATGCAGCCCAGGATCTGATTGGCTTTCTGGGCTGCAAGTGCACATTGAGAGCTCCTGTTGAGCTTCTCGTCCACCAGCACCCCCAAGTCTCTCTCCTCTGGGCTGCTCCCCAGCCAGTCCCTGCCCAGCCTGTATTTGTGCCTGGGATTGCCTCGACCCAGATGCAGGACCCTGCACTTGGTTGTTGAAGCTCTGAGGTGGCCTGTGCCCACCTCTCCAGCCTGTCCAGGTCCCTCTGGATGGCATCCCTTCCCTCCAGCGTGTCTGCTGCACCACACAGCTTGGTGTCATCAGCAAACTTGCTGAGGGTGCACTCAGTGCCACTGTCCATGTCACCCACAAAGATGTTGAACAAGCCTGGTCCCAGGACTGATCCTGAGGGACTCCGCTTGTCCCTGGCCTCCACTGGGCCATGGACCCATTGACAGCCACTCTTTGGGTGCGGCCATCAAGCCAGTTCCTTATCCATCTGGTGGTCCACCCATCAAACCCGTGTGTCACCAGCTTGGAGACCAGGGGTGTGGTTGGGACAGTGTCAAAGGCTTTGCTCGGGTCCAGGTAAACGACATCAGTTGCTCGCCCCTCATCTATTAATGCTGTCACCTGTTCATAGAAGGCCACCAGGTTTGTCAGGCAGGATTTGCCCTTGGCAAAGCATGCTGATTGCTCCCAATCACCTCTTCACTACTCTTCCATTTTCTCTGGTCTGTATTCTAATCTTCCCCTGTTGGTTTAGCCCATCGCTTTTTATGCTGTCTTTCTCTATTACTAGTGGACTAAATGCCCCAGCCCCCTAAGAGTTCTTGATGTGTTTCCTAGGTAGAGTTGTTCTCCCTCTGAGCTTTCTCTTCTGTCCGTCTTTGCGTTATTTAAGCGGCAAAGCTGCCTCCGCTGCTGTGGGTAAAGCTTGAGCAGCGGTGAACTTGGCATTCTTGCCTCACGTTCCCTCCGCTACTCCTTTGCAGCCTTCCAAGGCTTGTGGTGGTGGGAGCTAGTTCGCTTGCCTCCAGTTCGTCGGGGGCCAGGCCTTCCTTTGGGCTGATAGTCTTGGCCCAAGGTCTAAGGTTGGGTGATTTGTGGGAAAGGAAGGAGCTGCTGGCGGGGCAGTTTGCTTTGTTTTGTGCCTTTGTGGGGGGTGAAGCAAAGGGAGTGGGGGGCTGGTGGGTGGACTGGTTCTGGCAGGTGGGGCAGGGGCATGCTGCAGCAGAGGAGCAGGTGAGCGAGGGCTGGGGGCACCCGCCCTAAAGTGCTGCAAATTCTCAGAGGGGGCCAGAAACTATTTAAAAGTGTAAGTGGGGGCGTGAGGCGAGAGGCGGGGCCAAAGCTGTGGTTTGCAGCCGGAGAGGGAGGAATTGGGTTGAGGGCTGCGTAGGAGAGCTTGGAAACGCCCCCCGGCTGCCCTCTCTGTTCTCAAAGGCTTTTAGAATTGAAAAGAACAAAACCAGCCAGCTCGGGGCCCGGCTGCTGCCCGGGCCCAGGGAGGGGCTCCGGGCTGCCACCCTGTGTGCAATGGCCGGCAGTGCAGGCGTTCTGCAGCGGCGGCGGGTGCCGCCCCCCGTGCGGGAGCGTTCCCGAGCGTCGCTATGGATAACGCGCATGCGCCCTAGCCCGGCTCTCTTTGCGCCAGTGTCGCGATCGTCGCCATGGATACCGCGCGCCGCCCGCGCCGGCCTCCTGCGGGCTGTGCCGTGCTTTGATGGCGCGCAGGCGGCTGCCGCGGGGGGCAGCTCTGGCCAGGAATGGTCACGGAGAGCCCTGATTCGGCGCCTGACGCCGTTCTCTGCCCACGGTGCCTGCGAGCCGCCATCCTTTGGCGGGGGGAAGGGTCCCGGCGCATTCGGGGAGCTTGCCCTGCGGTTTCCGCTGTCGCTGCAGGCCCGGAATCGCACGGTGTCTTCCTTCCGGGGTCTGCAGGTGATCTGGGGGCATCCGCGCGGCTTTTGGGGGTGAGAGAGGAGGTCTGGGGGCACCTCAAAGGCTCTGGGGAGAGCTAAAGTCTCGTGGGCTCCTCTAAAAGGCTCAAGGCTCGTGCAGAGGCAGCTGGGCCCCTGCGAGCGACCTTTGGGAGCTCTCTGCAGGCTGCCGCGGGAGCGGGGGGGTCTCGCTGTGGGTTTGCCTTTGGTCGTGCTGCACGCAGTGGTGATGACGCAGGGACATTGTCATGACCGCTGAGCTCTCTATTTTTTCCCCCACCTTGATAAACTTTGTCTTGCTTGTCTTTGAGTCGCAACTGTGCCATTCAGTTAGGGGGTGACTCTGTAGCTTGGATGACACCAAAGAAGCAAACGAAAAGGAATAATTTGTGATGAACAGCCCACAATTCCTGTAGGATTCCCCGTCCCTACTTAAGAATATCAAGCAGTTTGTGGTTGGTTGTTTGGTTGGGGTTTTTATTGTTGTTTTTTTTTTCTATTGTGCTGCAAAGGTTGGATAGGAATTCTAGGTATTAACTGCAGCCAGAGCAATCCTTCAAGTGCCCTGGGAGTGCAGTGGAAACCTTTGGGAATTGGTTCTGCTGTGTTACTCCTAAAGCATGAACACACACACACACACAAAGTTGTGAACAGAGTTTCTCTGTGAATTCCAGGTCTGTGTCCAGGTCTGGGCCCTCAGTTTAGGAAAGATGTTGTCTTACTGGAGCGTGTCCAGAGAAGGGCAACAAAGTTGGTGAGGGGTTTGGAAGACAAGCCCTATGAGGAGAGCTGAGGGAGCTGGGTTGCTTAGCTGGAGAAGAGGAGACTCAGGGGTGACCTTCTTGCTCTCTGCAACTACCTGAAGGGAGGTTGTAGCCAGGCAGAGGTTGGTCTCTTCTCCCAGGC
>JAAWVA010000201.1:0-28777 GCA_015227895.2 Colaptes auratus
ACCATCCCCAGCTCCTTCAGTTGCCTCTTCATCAGATTTATCTACCAGGCCCTTCCCAGCTTCCTTGCCCTCCTCTGCCTGGCTCCAGCACCTCCACATCTCCCTTGTCCTGAGGTGCCCAAAAATGGACACAGCACTCGAGGTTTGTGAACCTTTAGCTCTGCTGTCAGCCAAGTGCAGGAGTCAGGCTGCTGGCTCCACAACCACAGGCTGCAGCAGGAGCAGACAGGGTGAGAGAAAGGTGTGGCACAGAAGTTAAATGTCTGGATGAAAATCTAACACACAGGAGAACAGGTGCTGTCCTTCCTTTCCCTGGGGCCCTTGCTTGCCACTGCAGCCAAGGGGCAGGCTTACCTGTGGCCAGCCACAGATCACCACATGAAGGCAGCTTGCAGGACACGTGGCGAGCGTGGGACACAGCTGTGCAGGGGGAGGTTTGGGCTTGATCTAGAGAGAAGTTTCTTCCCAGAAAGAGAGAGATGCCCCTGGAATGTGCTGCCCGGGGAGCTGGTGGGGTCAGCGTCCCTGAAGGTGTTTCAGAACGAGCCTGGATGAGGCACTTGTGCCATGGTCTGGTTGATTAGTTAGGGTTGGGGATTGCTTGGGCTTGGTGGTCTTGGAGGCCTCTTTCCAACCTGTTGAATCTGCGATTCAGCTGTGGAAGTCGAGGGCTTGGCAGGGTGGTGGGGCTCTGTTACCTGATGCCCATAGGAATGGGGTCCCTGTTTCTGTGGGTGCAGCCTGGGGCTGGTCCTCACCATGTCCACGTGGAGCTGACTCACATCGTACTCCATCATCAGTGTGCCACCGGCAGACAGCAGCCACAAAAGGCCTTTTGGAAACCAAAGCTGTGATGCCCTGCAGAAAGCAAATTTGCCTCAAAGGCAGGGAGATCACAGCCAGCTGGTAGAAACACAGCCAGGGGCAGGGGAACAATCAGAGCAGCTCTTTGTCCCAGGGAAGAGCTGCGGAGCAAGCGGAAGAACTCCCATAGACTGCCATCAGTGGCTGCCATCAAGCAGCTGCGGGGTGCCTGCCTTCCCTCTGCCCTCATCAGGAGCATCTCGCAGGCGAGGCGGGCGGTGCAGCCATGGACATTGGCTGTTCTCCCTGGACTGTTTGTTTGGTAAACCCCAAACTGTGGTTTCTTGCAGAAGGTTATGTTGGCAGCTTCAGCAGGAGAATCCTGATGCCTGCCCAGGCCCAGTGCTGGCACCTCAAAGCCGACAAGGGAACATGAAATGCAAACCAGGTAAGGTGAAGAGACTAATGTGCAAGCTCAGGTAGTGAGCTAATGGGGAGTGGCTTGAATTAGCAGTGTTCAAAAGTAGTGTCTGAGGTGCTTGAAGGTTATTTTAAACAGAATAGTAAAGGGGTTTTAAGAGATAAACCTACTTGAAGCATTCAAACCACCCAGTAAGGCATCCAGCTGAACTTCACAGCCTCACAGAGTGTTAGGGGCTGCAAGGGACCTCCAAAGCTCAGCCAGTCCAACCCCTGCCAGAGCAGGAGCACCCTAGAGCAGATCACACAGCAACACAACATCCAGGCAGGTCTGGAATATCTCCAGAGAGGAGACTTCACAGCCCCCCTGGGCAGCCTGCTCCAGGGCTCTGGCACCCTCACAGGGAAATAATTTCCCCTGTTTCCATGGCACTTCCTCTGCCTCAGCTTCCAGCACTGCCCCTTGTGCTGGCATTTGGCAGCCCCCAGCAGAGCCTGGCTCCAGCCTCTGGGCACTCACCCTGCACATCTTTGTCAGCAGCAATGAGGTCCACCTCAGGTCCTCCTCTCCAAGCTACAGAGCCCTCAGCTCCCTCAGGGTCCCTTTATAAGGAAGATGTTCCACTCCCTTCATCATCTTTGTGGCTCTGTGCTGGACTCTCTCTAGCAGTTCCCTGAGGTCCTTCATGAACTGAGGGGCCCAGAACTGGACAAATATTCCAGATGTGGCCTCAGCAGGGCAGAGCAGAGGGGGAGGAGACCTCTCTGGACCTACTGCCCACAGCCCTTCTAATCCACCCCAGGATGCCATTGGCCTTCTGGTCACCAGGGCCCACTGCTGGCATCATGATGAAACCTCACCCCACCACAGGACCCCCAGGTCCTTTTCCCTTTCATTTCTCCAGCAGGCATTCCCCACCGATGCTGCTCAATGGGGTTGTTCTGTCCAGGTGCAAGACTCTCCCCTTGCCCTTACTGAACTTCATTCAGTTCTCCATGCCTAAGCCTGGCTGAAGTGGAGCACAGCCCTCCTTGGTCACGCACCGCTCCCAGCCCGGTGCCATCAGCAGGACTCGCTGGCAGTGCTCTCTGTGCCCTCATCCAGGCGCTTGATGAATACACCAACAGCTCCGGTCCCAGTACTGACCCCTGAGGGACTCCACTGGGCACAGGCCTCCAACCAGACTCCATCCCAGGGCTTTCAGACGTGCTAGAAACTGTCAGATCGGCAGAAATGAGAGCAGGCACATTCCTCAGAGGAGGAAACCCAAACCAGCTGCACCATTTCAGTCACCCTACGATGGGAAAATAAAGCATCCAGTTGTCAGCCCAACTCACTGCTCAGCCCCCACCTGCTCTCTCCACCAGAGTTCAGCCTCATTTTCAGGCAGCAGCAGATTCTGAGGAAGGTGATGGAAGAGTTTTGTGTCTGAAATCTCACCACGTCGAGGCAAGTCTGCTTTAGCAGAAGCAATTGTTGCATTCAGCATCTTAAAAGCACCATCTAGCTGAGGATGCTTAGGATGCCCACTCTGCATTCAGCTGCTCTGCTCAAGTGTGACACCTGGCCACCAGAACTCTCTGTCTCAGTCAGTATCCAGCTGTGGAAGGACCTCCCAGAATCACAGAATTAACCAGGTTGGAAAAGACTTTTGAGATCATAGAGTCCAACCTATCACCCAACACCATCTGATCAACCAAACCCTGGCACCAAGGGCCTCATCCAGGCTGTTTTTAAACCTTCCAGTGATGGTGACTCCACCACCTCCCTGGGCAGCACATCCCAATGGCCAAGCTCTCTTGCTGGGAAGAACTTTCTCCTCACCTCCAGCCTAAACCTCCCCTGGCACAGCTTGAGACTGTGTCCTCTTGTTCTGGGGCTGGTTGCCTGGAAGAAGAGACCAAGCCCCTCCTGGCTATGCCTCCCTTAGGGAGTTGGAGAGAGCAAGGTCTCCCCTGAGCCCCTGTGGGGAATAAAATAAAAGAGGCAAAATTCAATGTGTTCCTTTTAGGTGACAAAGACCTTGAACCAACGTTACCTAGAAAACAGCCATGGCCACTTACAGGCTCATAGGATGCTAGGAGTTGGAAGAGACCTCTGGAGATCTTCCAGTCCAAGCCCCCTGCCAGAGCAGGACCACAGAATCCAGCACAGGTCACACAGGAACATATCCAGACAGGGCTGCCAAGGCTCCAGAGAAGGAGACTCCACAACCTCTCTGGGCAGCCTGCTCCAGGGCTCTGGGACCCTCACAGTCAAGAAGTTCCTCCTCATGTTGAGGTGGAGCCTCCTGTGCTGGAGTTGACATCCATAGCCCCTAGTCCTATCCCAGGTGCAACTGAGCAGAGGCTGTCCCTGTTCCCTCCTCTTGATCCCCAGCCCTCAGCTATTGATAGACATTGATCAGATCCCTCTCAGTCTTCTCCTCTCCAGACTAAGCAGCCCCAGGGCTCTCAGCCTCTCCTCCCCAGGCAGTGCTGCAGTCCCTTCAGCATCCTTGCAGCCCTCCCTTGGACTCTCTCCAGCAGATCCCTGCCCCTCCTGAACTGGGGAGCCCAGAGCAGGATGCAACAGTTTCACACCTGACTGCAGCACAGAAGTTTTTCACTCAAGCAGGCTATCAGTTGTATTATTTTTTTTTCATGAAAACTGTTAAAAGGAGGGAAAAAAGCACAAAAGCTATTGACAGGGGCAGAGGAATTCAGAGGTGGCACACAGCCAATTGTGTCTGTGTGGGATGGCTACACCTCTTCCTATCAGGTAGAGGTCCCATCTGTGAAAGGGCACTGTGCTCTCATGGACCCAGACACAGATGCAGCCCATGCTTTGATGGAGGTCACTCACATGCAAAGCAGTTACAGAACCACAGAAGCAAGCAGCTTGGAAGAGACCTCCAGGATCATCAAGTCCAACTGATCATCCAACCCTACCTAATCAACCAGACTGTGGCTCCAAGTGCCACATCCAAGCCTTTTTGGAACACCTCCAGGGATGGGGACTCCACCACCTCCCTGGGCAGCACATCCCAGTGGCCAATTACTCTTGCTGGGAAGAACTTTCTCCTCACCTCCAGCCTAAACCTCCCCTGGCACAGCTTGAGACTCTGTCCTCTTGTTCTGGTGCTGCTTGCCTGGGAGAAGAGACCAACCCCCACCTGGCTACAGCCTCCCTTCAGGCAGTTGGAGAGAGCAATGAGGTCTCCCCTGAGCCTCCTCTTCTCCAGGCTAAGCAACCCCAGCTCCCTCAGCCTCTCCTCACAGGGCTGTGCTCCAGACCCCTCCCCAGCTCTGTTGCCCTTCTCTGGACACATTCAAGAGTCTCAATGTCCTTCTTAAACTGAGGGGCCCAGAACTGGAGACAGGATTCAAGGCCAGAACAGTGCTGAGTATGGGGCAGAATGACTTCCCTGCTCCTGCTGGCCACACTGTTCCTGATACAGGCCAGGACACCATTGGCCTTCTTGGCCCCCTGGGCACACTGCTGGCTCATGTTCAGCTGCTTTCAACCACTACCCCCAGATCCCTTTCTGCCTGGCTGCTCTCCAGCTGCTCATCTGAGTACCTGCAGGCTTCCCTGGATTACTTGGGTTTGAGATTAATGAAGTCCATGAAGGTTCTCATGTACTTCAGTATTTGTGGCACCAGGCACTAAGGTAGAGAATACTGAGTCTTGGGTGGCTTTTGTGCTTAGTGTTCAATTTTAAGTAGGATCCTTCCTTCCTCCATGACTTCCTGGTAGCCTCAGTTTCCCCAGGAGCTGGGTGGTTTGAGCAGTAGCTGCTACAGCAACTGCAAGTGTTTTCTGCAATACTAGGCATAATCCATTTTAACCCTGGAAATTCAGAGTAGGAGGTTGCCATTGAACCTGGAGCTGACTACTCTGTATTGATTTAGAATCACAGAAGCACAGAATTGTCAGGGTTGGAAGGGACCTCAAGGAGCATCCAGGTCCAACCCCCTGCCATGGGCAGGGACACCTCACACTACAGCAGGTTGCTCACAGCCACATCCAGCCTGGCTGCAAACACCTCCAGGGATGAAGCTTCCACCACCTCCCTGGGCAACCTGTGCCAGGCTCTCACCACCCTCCTGGGGAACAACTTCTTCCTCACATCCAATCTGAATCCACAAACAATATGCTGTAAGGAGCAAGAAATCCAAGCCAGAAACAGGAATGCTTCTATTTTGTCTCCAAGAACACCGTGGGCTTACTGCTCAGGGCATGCTTTGCACATTGCTGAAGGATACCATAGTTACAGGGAGGAAAAGACCCCAAACACCTCTAACAAATGTAGTTTTAAACACCATTCACTCTTCCACCTGTGAGGGTCCCAGAGCCCTGGAGCAGGCTGCCCAGAGAGGTTGTGGAGTCTCCTTCTCTGGAGCCATTGTCTGGATGTGTTCCTGTGGGACCTGTGCTGGATTCTATGGTCCTGCTCTGGCAGGGGGGTTGGACTTGATGATCTACAGAGGTCCCTTCCAACCCCTGACATCCTGTGTGGCCTTATTCCACATAGTGGAATAAAACCACATAAAGTAAGCCTCAGACCTTAATTGTCCGTGTTAAAAACCTTCAGGTCGGTTCAGCTGCCAGTTTACCACACGTGTAAATGAGGGCTGAAGTTTTCTTCCTTTCAGGGGCAAAAAGGCAGTATGTGTGGGTTTTCCCCACTAGTGCTTTTAAGGAATGTGCTAGCAGCTAGGCAGGGCTTTTTCATGGAATCACAGAACGTTGGAGCTGGGAAGGGACCTGCAGAGATCATCCAGTCCAACCCCTTGCCAGAGCAGCAGCACCCAGGGCAGTCCACACAGGAATGCATCCAGGTGGGGTTGAAACGCTCCAGAGAAGGAGACTCCACAACCTCTCTGGGCAGCCTGCTCCAGGGCTCTGCCACCCTCACACCAAAGAAGTTTCTCCTCATCTTGAGCTGAAACCTTCTCTGTTCAAGTTTGTCTCCATTGCTCCTTGGCTTATTGCTGTGCACCACCCAAAAGAGCTTGGCCCCCTCCACTTGACCCCCACCCCTCAGCTATTGATGGACATTGATCAGATCCCTCTCAATCAGCCTTCTCCAGACTAAACTTGTTTCTACAGTGCCATAGGTCTTTTACAGTATAAACCACCAGCCTCAATCTCACTTATCTCAGTCCCTTTACCATCTCTGTTGCTCACTTCCATGAAATTGGCTATGCAGATGAAAACTGACATTCAAAGCCACCCCAAAGCCCATACAGTAAGACACAATCATGTTTGATCTGAAGAGGGAAACATCATTTCAGGATCCTAAAACAACAATAACAAAGAAGTAAAGATCAGAGCAGACCTCTTGACAGCAAAAAGGGGACAAAAAAAAGGAACATGAACTGTGGCTTGAGAAAGACATTTTGCTTGAATAGTCAAATGTAGCTTTGAATCTGCTCTGAGCTGAGAAGTCAGACACCCTCTTTTTCAGCTGGGCTAGCCATCAGCCATTTGCTGAGAAAGCAAATTTAGTGACAACAAAAAAGGATAATCAATAATAGCCTTATGTCTTTGTGCCCATAATGTCCAATCAGGCAGAATTGCTGAACACCTGCTGGAGAACCACAGCATTTACAGCATGATTCAGGACATGCCAACAAGCTGCTCTGGCATCCTTTTGCCACTTGACTCTGCTCTGGTGAGATCTCACCTGGAGTGCTGCATCCAGCTCTGGAGCCCTCAATACAGGAATGACATGGACCTGATGGAGAGGGTCTAGAGGAGGGACATGAAAATGATCAAGCAGTTGGAGCACCTCTGCTTCACCAGACAGGCAGAGGGAGCTGGAGGTGTTCAGCCTGGAGAAGAGGAGGCTCCAGGGAGACCATAGAGCAACCTGCCAGTACCTGAAGGGGGCTGCAAGACGGATGGAGAGAGACTGTGGAGGATGAGAGGCAATGGCTTCAAACTAGAGCAGTGCAGATTTAGATTGGATGTCAGGAAGAAGTTCTTTACCATGAGGGTGGTGGAACACTGGAACAGGTTGCCCAGGGAGGTGGTGGAAGCCTCATCCCTGGAGATACTCAAGGTGAGGCTGGACAGCCTGGTCTAGTTGAGGATGTCCCTGCTGACTGCAGTGGGGGTTGGACTGGATGAGGATGTCCCTGCTGACTGCAGTGGGGGTTGGACTGGATGAGGATGTCCCTGCTGACTGCAGTGGGGGTTGGACTGGATGACCTCTGGAGGTCCCTTCCAACCCAGACCATTCTGTGGTACATAGACAAATGGGTCAAAACCCACAAAGTCCCCCCCAGGCCACTGGCACAGGTTTTGCTGCCTTTTGTTGCTTGGGTAATTGCAGACACTTTGGGATGGTTTGCTCCACCACGACAAGTGGCAGTCGCATCCAGGGCACAGGGAGCTATCCAAACAGTTCAGGTTTCTCCTCTTTCACTATAGAGAAGTCCTGGTTTTCAGTACCAGTCTATATTCCAGTATGTCTGTGTCTGGAATTTCTAGTACTAGTGATCACTATATTGAAATGTGGGAAAACACCAGCCTGGAACTAAGCTACAATCAGTTCTAAACCAACCTTCTTCCAATGTGTTCCTGGTGTGCTGCTGTGATGAAGTCTCAGAGCCTCCTTCTGGCCTTTGAACTTGTCTTCACTTTAAACCACCACAGAGACCTTCCCCCACCCCCCCACCCCCCATCCTCCTCTTGGAAATGACTTTGCTGCTTGCTATGGTAAGAGAGGAGATCTGAAATCAAGCTTCAAACAACCTTTTTTGGCTGTGGGAAGGCACAGGAAACTCGCTGAGGAATGCACTTGTCAGCAGCGAAAAGCAGCAGCCAAAAGCCTCTGGGAGCGCCTTAGCCACCGCGCAGCTTTGACAGGTTGTAACACCTCAGCTTTGGGGTTGGGTGGGGTTGGGTGGTTGTTGGGGTGGGGGTTGGGGTTTTGTTTTGTTGTTGTTTTGTTTTGTTGTTGTTGTTCTTTCCATTTTTCATTGCTGAAGAAAGAATTTCACAATCTCAAATCAAAGTCAACACTGCAGTGAGGAGAGCTTTTCTACTTTATTACAAAGAGAAGAAGCCTTTATGTGGTCAGAAAATACAAGATTGATCTTTTCTTTTTTTTTTTTTTTTTCTTTTCCTTTTTTGTTTTTTTTTTTTTCATCTTTTTTTTTTAAAGGTATTTTTTTATTATTATTTTTTTTCTCCTTTTTTTTTTTGTTTTTTTTTGTGTTTTTTCTCTCTTCCTATGAAACGCTGCTGTTCAAACAGCCAGAGTGAATTGTCTCAGTTCACTTCTTTGTTGTCTGTCTGTCTGTCTGTTTGGTTTGTTTTTTTTTTTTGTGTGTCTTTTTTGGTTGTTTGTTTTTAAGTCCCATCACATTCACTTGGGTATGGATGTCCTTGGCTGCTGAAAAAAAATAGAATCTGGCCCTTTAGAGTGTGCAGGGGAGGGCGACACAGAAGTCAAGATCCCCTGACCAGCAGTTCCAGAATGTCCCATTGGTTTGGTTTGTTTTGTTGCTGTTGGTTGGGGTTTGGTTTTGTTGTTGGCTTTTTGTTTGGTTTTGTTTTTGTTTTTTTCCTCTTTCTTTTTTTTTTTTTTTGCCTTTTTTTTTTTTTTCTCTCTTTTCTCCATATATTGCATCCATGCACACCTCCTAAAAAATGAGGTACAGCAGGGCAAACATTTCTCCAAAATAGATGTCATATATATATATATACACATTCGTACATACATACCTTTATTCATGTGATGTCCAAAAGATTTAAAAAAAATGTACACATTTATTACAAAATCGTAACAAAGACTGGACAGTGTTTTGCTCATTCTGGAAAGATGAAGCTCAGGAAAAGACAACAGGCTCTGGGGGGGCCAAACTGAAAACCCAGAGGGCCGCCGCTGTCCGTGGGGCGGGGGGGGGGGAGGGCAAATCTCTTCCTCTTCCTAAACGGTCACAAAGGTGAAGGTTGCTTTGCGTCAAGCTCGGGGCCGGGGGGAAAACTGCCTCTCCAAGAAGGGGGGGGAGGGGGTAAAAAGGATAAGGAAACAAACAAACAAAAAAAGCTTCTCCAAAAAGGAAAAAAAAAAAAAGGTAAGAAAACCAACAACTGCCTCTTCAAGGAGGAAAAAAAAAGGATAAGGAAACCAACAACTGCCTCGCCAAGGAGGAAAAAAAAGGATAAGAAACCAACAACTGCCTCTTCAAGGAGGAAAAAAAGGATAAGGAAAGCAACAACTGCCTCTTCAAGAAAGAAAAAAAGATAAAGAAACAAAAAAAAGCTTCTCCAGAAAGGAAAAATAAACACATAAAGGTAAGAAAAGCAACAACTGCCTCTCCAAGAAGGAAAAAGAAGGATAAGGAAACCAACAACTGCCTCTCCAAGAAGGGAAAAAAAAAGGATAAGGAAACCAACTGCCTCTCCAAGAAGGAAAAAAAAAGGATAAGGAAACCAACTGCCTCTCCAAGAAAGAAAAAAAAAAGGATAAGGAAACCAACTGCCTCTCCAAGAAGGAAAAAAAAAGGATAAGGAAACCCATAAAGCCTCTCCAAGAAGGAAAAAAAAAAGTAAGAAAACCAACTGCCTCTCCAAGAAGGGAAAAAAAATGGTAAGAAAAGGAAAATTTACCTCTCCAAGAAGGCAAAAAACAGATAAGGAAACAAAAAAAAAAGCCTCTCCAAAAAGGAAAAAAAATAAGGGAAAAAAAAATAAAAGAAGAAAAGCCAAGACAAAGAAGAGAAGGGGGATGGAAACAAACAAACAACCCAAAAAGTCTGAAGGGAGCAAACCTTGCTCCTCTTTCCAAGCAAAATACGAGAGGGATCTGCACACAAAGATGCAGGAGCGTTGTTTGATTGCCAGGAGTGCTACAATGAACAATGCAAATTGGCTTGGGCTAAGTTTTTGTCTCCTTTTTTTCTCCTCTCCTTCTTTTTTCCCCTCTTTTTTTTTTCCCCTTTTGCTCTTTTCCTTTAAGTTTTTTTTTTCCTTCCTTTTAATCTCTTTTGCTTTAATTTTCATTCAGTCTCTTTTTTCCCCCTTTAGTCTCTCTTTCCTTCTAATCTCTTTTTTCCTTTTAGCCTCTTTTTGCCTTCATTTTTCTTTTAGGCTCTTGTTTTCTTTTTGCCTTAATTTCTCTTTTAGGCTCTTTTTTCCTTTTAATCTCTTTTTTTCTTTAAGTTTCTTTTTTCCTTTTTGCCTTAATTTTTCTTTTAGGCTCTTTCTTCTTTTTAATCTCTTTCTTCTTTTTAATCTCTTTTTTCTTTTTAATCTCTTTTCCTTTTAATCTCTTTTTTCATTTTAGTCTCTTTTTTTCCTTTTAATCTCTTTTTTTCCTTTTAGTCTCTTTTTTTCCTTTTAGTCTCTTTTTTTCCTTTTTGCCTTAATTTCTCTTTTTGCCTTAATTTCTCTTTTAGTGTCTTTTTCCTTTTGCTCTCTTTTTCCTTTGACTCTCTTTTTCCTTTGACTCTCTTTTTCCTTTGACTCTCTTTTTCCTTTTGCCTTAATTTTCCTTTTAGTCTTTTTGATGTTGTTTGTTTTGGGTTGTTTTGGTTTGTTTTGGGGTTTTTTTTTCTCTTTTTTTAAACACATTTGGGGAAAACCAAGTGGTAACACTTTCTGTCAGTGTGTACTTTGCTTGTCTTTACAGACCCAAGCTTGTCTGCTGGCAAAAAAAAAACCAAGAAAAAAAAAAAAAAAAAGGGGGGAAAAGGAAAAAAAGGGGGGAAAAAAAGGGAAAAAAAAAGGGAGGGGGGGGAAGGAAAAAAATAGAAAAGAAACAGAAAACAAAATTCAGACCCTGCTCAAACTAAAGGGGAAAAAAAAAGACCCAATTACAAATTTAGTTGTTGGGCAGCACATAATTAGTAAGGCAGGACCTCAAATGGTGACCCCTTCGCATGAGCCAATTGCCAGATCCTCAAGGAATTAAAACCAGGATGCCTGAGCCACATCAGTTCTGCAGTTATGTTGAGTATTGTGCTGAGACAGCCATACCCCAAGAAAAGGGAAGTCTTTAGAAGGCTTGCTGAGCAGGGTTGTAGTTGAAGGTTGATGGCAGATGAGGCCTTTCTTCTAATTTGTCGTATTCCAGGTGGAACTCCTGCAATTAAAAAAGACAAAAGACAAAAGCAAATAAAACAACAAATCAGTGACCAGTCCAGACCAGGTCTTTATACCAAACTTGAAAAGCACAAACACAGAAGGGAACAAGTCCTAATTTACCTTAAGGCACAAACACATGATTTCACTGTCCTGGATTCTGTATTTTAAGTAGAAAAACAACAAGAAGTCAATATCCTGAGCCACTGCACCTGCAACATGAAGGCTCTCCTTTTTAATACTACATTCCTCTCAGAACTCTTCACAATACAGAACTAACCAGGTTGGAAAGGACCTCCAAGGTCATCAAGTCCAACCTATCACCCAACACCATCTCATCAACTGAACTGTGGCACCATTCAGATTGGAAAAGAGCCTCAGGATCACCAAGGCCAACCCAGAACCCTACTCTGCAAGGCTCACCCCTAAACCCCAGCCAAACCACCTGGAAACACAGCCAGGCTCTTTGATTTGCATCCCTTTGTCAGCAGTGCTGGAGTCCAACATCCAGTGGTGTGTAAGAGCACCTGAAGCTGGACCTGACCATACCCAAACCAGAACTCAATAACCAAATAGTTTTTGAAAACTAAGAGGCAATTACTGATTACCCAGAGAAAAAGACATGTTTCACAGGTATGCTTTTGGGTTTTGCTTTTGATTCCAGGGGCCACTAGGGTTTAGGATGTGAACAGTAGGACCAAGATCTTTAATCTGAAGAGATACAAATAATATGTAAAAGGCAAAGCCACTTAGCCACTGACAAACAGCTCTTGTTTTCTACATGGAAGTAATTATTAAAAATGAAATACCTGCTAGTAATCAAGAATAAGGAGGACTAAATGTGTGTGGAAACTGACAGCAGGTGTGACATTTAATACATTGTTTAATGCCAAAGAAATCAACCACCCTGAAATCTTGTCTTGACGGTGAAGTTACAGCAGCCTGCTCATGTACAAACAATAGTTAAGAGCATTACTTGACTCTGCTCTGGGGAGACCTCACCTGGAGTGCTGCAGCCAGCTCTGGAGCCCTCAATATAGGAAGGACATGGACCTGATGGAGAGGGTCCAGAGGAGGGCCATGAAAATGATCAGGGGGTTGGAGCACCTCTGCAACAAGGACAGGCTGGGGGAGCTGGGGGTGTTCAGTCTGGAGAAAAGAAGGCTCAAAGGAGACCTAATAGCAGCCTGCCAGGACCTGAAGGGGGCTACAAGAGGGATGGAGAGAGACTGTTTGCAAAGGCCTGCAGGGACAGGACCAGGGGCAATGGCTTCAAACTAGAGCAGAGCAGATTTAGATTGGATGTTAGGAACAAGTTCTTTACTCTGAGGGTGGTGGAACACTGGAACAGGTTGCCCAGGGAGGTGGTTGAGGCTCCTTCCCTGGAGATATTCAAGATGAGGCTGGACAGGGCTCTGGGCAGCCTGATCTAGTTGAGGATGTCCCTGCTGACTGCAGAGGGGTTGGACTGGATGAGCTTTGGAGGTCCCTTCCAACCCAGACCATTCTGAGATTCTATGATTAAAGAGGTAAGAGAATTGCTTAAGTTGATCTACAGCATTAATGTGGTAAAAGAGAAAAAAGGCAGAAGAGTAGGAAGTGTTGGGAGGACAAAATATTCTGACCTGTGTAAGACCATCACAGGAGGTGGTAGAAATATCATGCCTAGCTCCAAAATTTCCAAATGGGACTGAAAAAGCAGCATTTATACTGGCTTAAAGATGGAAGCAAAGGCCCAGATTTAAATTAAGGCTGAATTAAAATGCTATGGCACCTCACTCTTAGAAAAGCAAATTTAACTGCCTAGTATTATAGAAGTATTTCAATTAATATTGACCTTAAAGGTAATTTAAAATAGGCAGCCATCCCTAAAAGCAAACAAACACTTGGAAATGAAAGCTTGGCTCCCATAAAGACCTCCATGCAAGACTACTTCTCAAAGGAGAAATTCCAGACAGTTTACTTCAGATAATTTCCATTAGGAGCTCAAAGAGATGCAACTGTAGGAAGCATTTTTGATGCCATACCCACTTCTGCTCCTCTCTCATGTCTTCCCAACAGCAGCAGCAAACTATACAGGCAAATCCTCAGTGAAAAATCACAATCATAGAATCTTGTAGGTTGGAAAAGCTCTCTGAGATCATTGAGTGCAACCATAAACCCAGTGCTGCTGAGTCCACCTCCCTCAGCACCACATCTACACATCTTTTAAATACCTCCAGGGATGGTGACTCCACCACCTCCTGGGCAGTCTGTTCCAATGCTTGACAACCCTTTCAGGAAGAAAATTCTTCCTAATATTCAACCTAAACCAATGCTGACACAACTTGAGGCTGTTTCCTCTTGTCCTGTCATGTGTACCTCACTACAATTTCCTTTCAACCTCCTTTTCTCCAGGTTTTTCTTTTCACCATGAGATCCTGCAGTAGCTCCTCACAAGACCTGTGCTTTAGACCCTTCACCAGCTTCATTGCCCTTCTTTGGGGACAGTCCAGCACCTCAGTGTCCTTGAGTGAGGGCCCCAAAAGTGAATGCAGTACTCTAGGTGTAGCCTCACCAGTGCTGAGTGCAGAGGAACAATCACTTCCCTGCTCCTGCTGGCCACAGTTTGTGATCCAAGCCAGGAAGTCACAGCCAGCCACAACAACCCCATGCAGCACTATAGGCTGGGGACAGAGTGGCTGAAGAGCAGCCAGGCAGAAAGGGACATCAGAGTACAGGTTGACAGTAGGATGAACATGAGCCAGCAGTGTGCCCTGGATCAGGAACAGTGTGGCCAGCAGGAGCAGGGAAGTCATCCTGGCCTGTACCCAGCAGTGGTTAGGCCACACCTTGAGTCCTGTGTCCAGTTCTGGGCTTCTCAGTTTAAGAAGGACATTGAGACACTTGAACATGTCCAGAGGAGGGCAACAAGGCTGGAGAGGGGTCTGGAGCATAAGCCCTATGAGGAGAGGCTGAGGGAGCTGGGGTTGCTTAGCCTGCAGAAGAGGAGGCTCAGGGGAGACCTTTTTTGCTCTCTACAACTCCCTGAAGGGAGGTTGTAGCCAGGTCGGGGTTGGTCTCTTCTGCCAGGCACTCAGCCCCAGAACAAGAGGACACAGTCTCAAGCTGTGCCAGGGGAGGTTCATGCTGGAGGTGAGGAGGAAGTTCTTCCCAGAAAGAGTAATTGGCCATTGGAATGTGCTGCCCAGGGAGGTGGTGGAGTCACCATCCCTGGAGGTGGTTAAGAAGAGCCTGGATGAGGCACTTGGTGCCATGGTTTAGTTGATGAGATGGTGTTGGGTGATAGGTTGGACTGGATGATCTTGGAGGTCTTTTTCCAACCTGGTTAATTCTGTATTCTGTAAGTTGTTGGCTTTCTTGGCCACCTGGGCACAAATTCTCATTGCCCATACTGTACTTTCCATGTGCCCTGGGATAAAGAAATCAAACATACAGACATATCTGCAACCCATGTCTTCCCAGGTATTGGGCTGCACTTCAGATGCACTTGAGGTTTATTGTCACTCGTATTTTTTCCACTATTTAATACCAACTATCAGCAGAATTAATTTGATTTTATGCCCTAACAGTTTAGGAATTGCCTCATTGCTCAGCTGTTTTGCTGCATTTCCTTCCTGAGCCTATTATCTGTTAGGAATATAAAAATAGAGCTTACAGCTTAATAAGAAAAGATTAATGCATAATTTGATGCTTTCTTGAAAGAGGTCCTTCAGGTCACTTTGCAGTGCTTTGTGAAAACCAACCTAGGACATTAACACTGACAACTAAACCATGGCCCCAAGTGCCACATGCAAGCCTTTTTGGAACACCTCCAGGGATGGGGACTCCACCACCTCCCTGGGCAGCACATCCCAATGGCCAATCTCTCTGTGAAGGACTTCCTAACATCCAGCCTAAACCTCCCCTGCCACAGCTTGAGACTGTGTCCTCTTGTTCTGGTGCTGGTTGTCTGGGAGAAGAGACCAACCCCCACCTGGCTACAACCTCCCTTCAGGTAGTTGTAGAGAGCAATAAGGTCTCCCCTGAGCCTCCTCACTGGAGATGTTCAGGAGGAGACTTGATAGGGTGCTTGGTTGCATGGTTTAGTTGATTAGGTGGTGTTGGATGATAGGTTGGGTGCGATGATCTTGAAGGTCTCTTCCAACCTGGTCTGGTCTATTCTATTCTATTCTATTCTATTCTATTCTATTCTATTCTATTCTATTCTATTCTATTCTAATTTCTATTCTCCAGGCTACACACCCGCAGCTCCCTCAGCCTCTCCTCATAGGGCTTATGCTCGAGACCCCTCCCCAGCCTCATTGCCCTTCTCTGGACACCTTCAAGTGTCTCAATGTCCTTCTTAAACTGAGGGGCCCAGAGCTGGAGACAGGACTCAAGGTGTGGCCTAACCAGTGCTGGGTACAGGCCAGGATGACTTCCCTGCTCCTGCTGGCCACACTGTTCCTGATGCAGGCCAGGATGCCAAACTTAAACAGCAGGAAGAGAAAACATTGAGGTTTTTTTTGGGGAGGGTGGGGGTTGGGTTTTACTTTTGTCCTTCTGAAAACAGGTGGTTGATAGCCTTAGAAATTCTGCAGAAGGGAAAAGAGATACCTTAGCTACTTTCCTCCAGTTAAGACAGTCAAAGAAGTAATATGTTCCCCTCTCGTAGGTATTGGTTTTCATGGTTGGCTCCATGCCGGGTGCCCTGGTGATCCATACTCGTTCTTCTTTGTGGTATCTCCAATCCCGGTTAAATCTTTCATTTCCCATAGGAAGGAGGGGGAAAAAAGAAATGAGAATTGTTAGTGTTATTCATCTTGAAGTTGACTTAATTAACTAAACTTTAAAGGTTTCCATCAAAACCAGACAAAAAGCATTCAAAAGCAAGCCACGATTTCTAAGAGCTCATTCTACCTCTGCTCTCCTACCTCTGCCATTGATTTATTATACCTCAGACTGATCATGTATGGAACTTCAAGAAGTGTGGTAGGTCCAAGCTACAACCTGTCTTGTAATCATTATTTTTCCTGCTTTTCCCTTTGGTTGCAGACAGACAAGTCAGACACTTAACAACCACTGGCACCTGCCACTTTTTCAGCGCTGCTTCGGAAAGGCAAAATTCACCACGCCGGCTTTTGGTTTGCCACGAGGGGGATGGAACAGAAATAAATCAACACCCAATGGAACCCAGGTTGGAGGAGGCATTTGCTAAAGGTTTCCAGCTTTAAATTGCCTGAGCTTGTGTCTAACTTGATGTTTGCTTTGCCTCTGCTGTTCTTTGGTTTGTTTTCTCTTTCGCTTTGTTGTTGTGTTTTCACTTTGCTTTCCTGTGCTCGCTGTTTGGGTTTTGCTGGGCTTTTGGTTTTTCCATCTACTGCTTCACTACTGCAAGAGTTTGAATCACACAAGACTGACAAAACAGTTTGAACGTACAGCTCTACTGCTGCTAATAGCTGTAATACATCTCCTCCATTCATGTAATAGAGATAAAACAGGAGATCTTCTCCGTATCGGCCAAGTTTTATTGCAGCCAGCTGCAAGAGATTGAAGAAAACCAGGATGAAAAATCACAAGAGAGAAAGGCTTTCAGACATACTAATCCCACTTACATAACACAAGGTTACAGCCAGAACTTCCATCCTAAGGGTGCTGCAAATGATACTCTAATATTACAGAGTAACTACTAGCAAAGCAATCAATTGCTCTTCACCTCTAACCTTTCCGCCTTAAAGGATACCACAGGAAACAAACTCAAAGTAACAAATCAGCAAACCAGAATTTTCTCCCTGTTGCTATGGGTATCCTCATCTGCCTGCTTTCACTAAACCCCCAGACATTTGCATGGATTTGCTCACTTCACCCTCTAAAG
The DNA here is from genome assembly GCA_015227895.2 of Colaptes auratus. Classification (NCBI taxonomy): domain Eukaryota; kingdom Metazoa; phylum Chordata; class Aves; order Piciformes; family Picidae; genus Colaptes; species Colaptes auratus. Next base: position 17,163 of record JAAWVA010000201.1, read on the forward strand.
TAACCTCACCTAAGTGTCTTACAGCATTTCTCAATGATCCCTCTGGCAGAACTACAATAGCCGAAAGGAACTGCAGCTACCAAAACAAACCCTACTTGTGCAGGGATGGAATGCAACAACAGATCTATATGACAAGAGACTGAACCACAATTCCAAGCTTCTCTCAAGAAGAAACAGCATACATTTGATATGTATGAACTATAAGAAACTTCTGCTCTGCACGAAGGGGTAAACCCTTAGCCTTCTGTGCAATGGGTGCACGATGTGTCCCATCAGCTGGTTCAATCCTAGAGAGGCTGAGGGCACCCATGAAACACAACAGCTTTTTGGACAGTGCCTATCTGCAAGAGAATTTAGAGAACTGCTGGTAATAAATGAACCAAGGAACAGCCACACACACACACACACACACGTACTCACCTTATCCCTAATGTGAATGTTAGTTAAGTATTCAGATGGAACATGGAAGTCTAAAAAAGAATCGGAATTGATGCAACTATTAAGACATGTAAATGAATATCATCTGCAAACATTAACCTTCAGCTGAACAGCTAGAGCTCTCTTACCTATGTCTTGAGGTCGACAAGGTGATGATGCCCAGGGTGATGCAAATTTGGGATACAGATTTCTGCAGAAAAGCAGAGGTTTTGCCACGTTAACACCAAAAGCCCCAAAGCAACCAAACCAAAACCAACCTCCATAACCAACCTCACGAACCTAAAAACACCTTGCTGGAGAGAGGAGGAAGGAGACAAGGAAACTTCCAGCCCACCTTCTTCTATCACATACATTTGTTCATTTTCTTCTTAATATGCAAAGTAAAACTGCATTTCAACTGCCATGGGCATCTACAGGGGCAAGATCTCTGTTTCAGTCTGTCATCCTACAGCTTAAATAACACAGATCCCAACCTTTTCCCAGGATCCAATTTTACACAAGCTTGCAATTTGCATGGGATCAGCTGCCACAAGCCTGGTGGGCTCTGATTCAATACCCTGTTTGAAAAGGGTGATGATGCCCAGGGTGATGCAAATTTGGGATACAGATTTCTGCAGAAAAGCAGAGGTTTTGCAAAGTTAACACCAAAAGCCCCACAGCAACCAACCAAACCAAAAACAACCTCCATAACCAACCTCATGAACCTAAAAACACCTTGCTGGGGAGAAGAGGAAGGAGACAGGGAAACTTCCAGCCCACTTTCCTCTATCACATACATTTGTTCATTTTCTTCTTAATATGCAAAGTAAAACTGCATTTCAACTGCCATGGGCATCTGTTTTAATCTATCATCCTTCAGCTTAAGAGATCCCAACCTGCTTAAGAGATCCCAACCTTTTCCCAGGATCCAATGTTACACAAGCTTGCAGTTTGCATGGGAACAGCTGCCACAAGCCTGGTGGGCTCTGACTCAACACCCTGTTTCAAAAAGGGGAAGAAAAGCTTACACTGCCAGATAGTTCTTAAACTCACCAGTAAAGACTTTACTTTTCTTCTAACTTTGAGTGAGGAGAAAAATAAATGGAATCCCAGCACAACAATCAAATTTTAAGTTTATGATGACTTAATGTTTCTCTCTCCTGGAGATTTTACTTAGGTTGTATTAAAAGGAGGTGCAGATAGTTTAACACAGAGAAGAAGATGAAGCTTCCAACTGCACTACCATGGCTGATGTACTCAGCAATGAGTTTTCTAATCAACAGATAAAGAGGTCAAAACAAGGAATGAGCAAGTTGTCCTTTTGGCAGGTAGCTACAGCCTGCTTTTAATTATCAGTTGGAGCATGCTGTTCTGGCAGGTTCAATAAATGAAACCTGAGGATGGTTCACCCTGTCAGATCCTTGCTTCTTTTTTTGGTCAGAAGTCTAATAATTACTACTTAAAAAACCATCAATCAGTTATCTACTAAATTACCTCAACACAACAAACTTCCAGCTCAGCTCTGTGGGCCAAAACCTACGTTGATCAGTTGTCACCAATCTTGCGCTAGGCTAACTAATCTTACTGTTAGCAAAGATCTCATGCTTTAGAGTCTGTGAGGGAAGATTTCAGTGGCAAAGTCTGCAGATGTTGGAAGTAACAAAACCACTCCCACTTCAAAGCATGGATAGGAATTGCTCCAAGAAGAGGGGTGTCACTTGGGTAGGCTTAGTTAGACTGGACATTAGGAAAGCTTTTTTCAGGGCAAGAGTGGTCAGGCCTTGGAATGTGCTGCCCAGGGAGGTGGTGGAGTCCCCAAGCCTGGCTGTGTTTCCAGGTGGTTTGGCTGTGGGGCTTGGGGCTGTGGTTTAGGGGTGAGCCTTGTAGAGTAGGGCTCTGGGTTGGCCTTGGTGATCCTGAGGCTCTTTTCCTACCTGAATGTTTCTGTGATTGTGTGCCCTAGAGGTTTGGTTTCCCAGGGCAAAGAAGCCAGGATTTTGGTCTGCATCTCTGTATGCAATAAAATCTGAAGAGCCTGTGCAGTGTTCCCTCCATGTTACAAATATGACTCTATTAATCAAACATATTTTTGTAAGGAGCTATTGGCCAGCCTACAGTCTATCTGATGGATACTTCAGAAAGCTTTAGGACATCAGCAAACAGCTACACAATCTCTAAAGAATTAAATGATGTAATGACATTTGTTGCATTTTTGTTGCTGTAGGATCCTGAGTTATTCTAGGGCACTGAGAGCATGTTTCTTAAAGAAGTATCAGGCTGCACAGGCAATGCATAATCACTCTTTTCAGCACCCAACACAAATTTTAACCTATCTGTACATAAAATCCATATAAAACAAGGAGCTAAAAGGGTTAATTCAAACCATTAGAGATACGCAGCACTCTACTGCTTTGTTTCTAAAAGCACATTTATTGCCCTAAGTGTTTAAGTGAAACAGGTATTTTTACCATCAGAAGGTACCTCACAGGGCAGAAAATTTAGGCCTTCCACATGTGAAATGCTCTTTGCATTTCACATGATAACTCCTAAAGCAAACAAAGGATGTTTAGTAACCCAAGGCAAGACGGCAGGCCAGGCAGTCAGGACTGCAAAGGCTGTTTGCAAAGCTTAACTGTAGCGTAACTGTCTGGGTGAAATATTAGCTACTCTCTCCCCTCCATCCAAGACCCTGAATACCCTATATACAGTAATTAAATATAAAAATGATTAAAAGTCCAGCTAATGACAGCAGAGCTGCTGTGGAAAAGCAGCAGCATGCCAGGCATCCCTACTGTTCACATACAAGCTGCTAATTTCAGAGGCTGTGTGCAGGAGCTGCTCCAAGTCACCACTGCATCCAAGTATGTTTACTGCTCCTCTTCAGTGAGGCATCATGTGAGTCTATGAGGTTTTATGTAGAGATTCCATTAGCCTAAGCTTTATGCCAGTCAATAAAGTGAATTAATAACACTGAATGAGATATGAATGCTATCACCAAAGGCAGCATCGCTGCTGCTGTTCTGCATGCCAGTACCTAGGGAGAGCAGCTCTATAACCAAACAACATAACCAGGTTTCACCTGTGTCTAGGAACAACTCTAGAATTCAGATAGGGATGCACTTGAATGAATTTCAATGAGCAAGGCAGCTGTTCAAACAATCCATAATAAGAACAGTAAACTATTTAACTAGTGTGTAGATTCTGGAGACCAGCCTCCCTCTAAGTGCTGCAATCTCTAGGACCACCAAGGAAAAGTAGCCACCTCTGGCCAGTAACTGTTCTTTAAGCATGCTCAAGATGTTGTGAAAGGAGATAGGAGTAGGGTAAGTACTGAATTCAAGTGGAGAATTGCCTTAGGAGATTAGCCGCTGCATCCGAGGAAGACACTATGTTAATATAACACATTCTGCAACTAGCTACAACAGACAATGGACTCTGGGTGATCACTTTGGCACACTTTTAGAGGTGCCAATGCCAGAACAGTTTGAGTGCAAGCTCTCTAAAAAGAATTTCTGGAAGTGGCAATTTCTACCAAATGAGGTCTCTGGGAATGCAGATGCTCTGCTCATTATCACACGAACATAAACCGAATCCAGCCCCCAAACTGCCCAGAGTGCAGGACAGCTATCCCCAAGGAGCATTATTACTTGAAAGACAACACACACATGAAATCTGTCAACAATACATCATCAACTCCTTGAAGAAAGTTCTGAAGAAGTCAGAAGAATGAGCAGAGCCACTGCATTTATTGAAAGCTGGCAGAACAAGAGTGCCTTGAAGCACAATTCTCATTCATGACCATTTCACTGCCATTACATTTTCAGATACTGTTTGTGAGTCTGACAGATGTGTGAGCTAAGGGAGTTTATGAAGAATGACTGCATGGTAAAAATCAAAGCTGAAGATAGTACTGAAAACCAGAAACTTACTCAGGAGAGTTGAGATTGAGACCTAGTGTTGTTAAATCACTTCCTAATGCGAGATGTACCATTCCTGGATCTGTCTCTGCTGCCTGATGAATGTTAACAAGCCAATCATTCCAAACTGGTCCGTCACCATCCCTTGAGGAATGTTGGTAACCCGACCTGGGCAAGAAGAACAAATTAATTTTCCCCTTTCAAGAAGTGGAGGAAGCAACAATGTGATCTAAGTGTCTGCCAAAGCTTCTAGAGAAGCAGAAGCAGCAGAATGACACATACCATCAGGTAACACCTGGATCCCTTTTTTCTGCTGGTTGTTGTTTTGCGTAGTTGAACTTTTGTCTCCAGGAAACTTGGGCCCATCTGTGCTGGATGATGTTTTGCCTGATGTACTCAAATTCTAGCAAAAATAATGTGCAGAGTTGGCATGATGGAAACATATCAGAAATAGAAAACTACTTAACCATCTCTCCCAGTCGAGCGCTCGAGACTAAAACTCTGATGAATCAGGCACTAGAGAGGAACCAAGTTGAAGCTCTTGCAGGCATTGGAATGTGCTGCCCAGGGAGGAGATTGAGTCACCAAGCCTGTGTTTAAAGGTGGTTTGGCTGTGGTGCTTGGGGCTATGGTTTAGGGGTGAACCTTGTAGAGCAGGGGTCTGGGTTGGACTTGGTGATCCTGAGGCTCTTTTCCATAGAGTCAACCAGGTTGGAAAGACCTCAGGGATCAGCAGGTCCAACCTATGACCTAATACCTAGCACCTCCTGACAACTAAACCATGGCTCCAAGTGCCACATCCAAGCCTTTCTTGAACACCTCCAGGGATGGTGGCTCCACCACCTCCCTGGGCAGCACATCCCAAAGGCCAATTACTCTTTCTGTGAAGAACTTTCTCCTCATCTCCAGCCTAAACTTCCCCTGGCACAGCTTGAGACTGTGTCCTCTTGTTCTGGTGCTGCTTGCCTGGGAGAAGAGACCAACCCCCACCTGGCTACAACCTCCTTTCAGGTAGTTGTAGAGAGCAAAAAGGTCTCCCCTGGGCCTCCTTTTCTCCAGGCTAAACCTGAATGTTTCTGTGATTCTCTTGAGTTCTGCTGACAAACCTTTATGGAACATTCAGCACTTCCTAAAGTATACCTCTCTTAACAGTAAGAGCTATTAATCAGCCAACAATCAGCTTGCAATCTAAATGGGTAAGAAAATATTTTACACCTGGGTGTGAATACCCAATGGCTATCCCAAGTGCCTGTGACTAGATGATGTTTGGATTCATCACATTGGATTTCTCCCACACAGTCTTGCTCCCACATACCACTCCATGACAGCAACAGATAACAGCTCCAGCCCATTTCAGGTGCAAGCAACATACAGTTGGCACATTTGCAATTATCAGGGAAGAGATGTAAACAGCTGGCAAGAAAACTCTGCTTGCACTCCAGGAGCTCATATACTGGCAAAATAGATCTTTCCTAACTGTTATTTCTTACCCTTGCTCTTCAAAAGAAGTCTGCATTAACACAATGTAATCAAATTTACTCCTCCCTTCCTGTATATGCAACTCTGACTTGTATCAGAATGTTTCCCACACAATAAATGTGGCCACACTGGGAAGTGAGTCTTCCTCCCATCCTTGTTTTGAACAGCTGCATTTTTTGGTTGTCACTTCTTTGTAGTCACATCTGCTCCTTACTCAGGAGTATTTCTGCCACTCTGATGAACAGATTTTTCTGTAACCATAACCAATAACCCCCCCAGAAATTAGAACATTTTGTCCAACATTGCAGGGAACTGTTCTCTACCATCAAATTTTAGTCACTTTTATTCATTTGTGATTTTAAAAAAAGGCAAATTTTATTACATGTCTTTCAGAGTACACTGTGAGAAGGCCTCCCCCTCATAACCTCATGATCTAAGCCATCTACCTAATTCAGTGTGATAAATACAACTGCACTTAAGATTCTTACCCTGAAAGATTGGACTTGGATGATCCTTGAGGTTCCTTCCAGCCTGTTAGTCTCTGAATCTATGCAATGTATCCCCCTAGCTTACAACATCCCCATGAATATAGTGGTCTCTATTAAAGGACTTTACTCCCTGTGATTTCATTTCCCCATCACAATTGTTACCAGGAAGGGATATTGCACCACCTAACTCTTAAAGGATTGGACAGCTTTGAAGGGAGATGTTGCAATGTGCAAGTTGCTACTCCTGGTGAGAGGTGCCAAGAGAAATGACCTGGGATTGGTGGAAACTGTCAAGTGCAAAACTTGAAAAAGAGATGCAAATTCTCCAGTTTTGAGGGGTTCTTGCAAGAGCTTTCCTGGCCTCTCCTCCATATATAAAACAAATTTATCATTCATTTAAAAGCATCAGAGAATGGGCTGGGCTGAAAGGGACACCTCCAAAGGTCACCCAGTCTGACCTCCCCACAGTCAGCAGGGACATCCCCAAATAGATCAGGCTGTCCAGGGCCTCACTTAGCCTCACTCTGAATACCTCTAGGGATGGGGCCTCAACCACCTCCCTGGGCAACCTGTTCCAGTGTTCTACTATGCTCATGGTAAAGAACTTGCTCCTAACATCCAATCTAAATCTGTTCTCCTCCAGCATAAAGCCATTGCCCCTTGTCCTGTTGCTGCAATCTCTCCCCATTCTTCTTGCAGGCCCCTTCAGGTACTGGAAGGCTACTATTAAGTCTCCCCAGAGCCTCATCTTCCCCAGTCTGAACAACCCCACCTCCCTCAGCCTGTCCCTGTAGCTGAAGTGCTGCAACCCCCTGATCATTTTCATAGCCCTCCTCTGGACCCTCTCCATCAGGTCCATGTCCTTCCTGTACTGAGTGCTCCAGAGCTGGAAGCAGCACTCCAGGTGAGGCCTGACCAGAGCAGAGTGAAGTGGCAGAATCCCCTCTCTGGATCTGCCCATTTTCCATCTGATCACTACAAGAAGTCTGTGTAGTCAAAAGGAAAGAAGTTTACTCACGGATTTGTTGTCATCATTACTCGATGTTGGGTCTTGTAGCTGGAGCCTGGTAATGCTGGGAAGTCTTCATTGTGTATTGAAAAGTCCTGGGACTGCTCACTTGCTGGTTTTGTTACCATCCCAACTGCCACGAAATGAAAGCAGAAACAGCATTAAAGGACTGAAAAGAAAGGATTTTTCTGCTGTCCATCTTGCTTCCTGTCCTTTCTTTTCACTCTGTGCAAGCTGTACAGCAGAAATGATGCAAAAAAAGAATCCAGCCCACCACAGGGAAACCATAACCAAAGCACATTCATTGCAAACATCCACACACATTAGACTGAAGCCTCTTCTTTAAGTGTGAGCTGAGAAACACTCCAGGTTAAATCCATCCAACACATCCACTGCTTTAAGAATCACAGAATCATAGAATGTTAGGGTTGGAAGGGACCTCAAGGAGCAGCCAGTTCCAAACCCCCTGCCATGGGCAGGGACACCTCACACTACAGCAGGTTGCTCACAGCCACATCCAGCCTGGCTGCAAACACCTCCAGGCATGAGGCTTCCACCACCTCCCTGGGCAACCTGTGCCAGGCTCTCACCACCCTCATGGGAAAGAACTTCTTCCTGACATCCAACCTGAATCTATCCATTTCTAGTTTTGTTCCATCCCCCCAGTCCTATCCCTCCCTGACACCCTCAAAGTCCCTCCCCAGCTTTCTTGTTGCCCCCTTCAGATACTGGAAGGCCACAATGAGGTCTCCTTGGATCATAGGACAGGTGCTCCTACCCTCTGCTCATCCTCATGGCCCTTCTCTGGACACCTTCCAGCACCTCCAGATCCTTCCTGCAATAGAGGCTCCAGAACTGGACACAGTGCTCCAGGGGGGGTCTCATCAGAGCAGAGTAGAGGGAGAGAATCACCTCCCTCGACCTTCTGGCTATTCTTCTCTTGCCGCAGCCCAGGATGGGATTGGCTTTCTGGGCTGCAAGTGCACACTGGTGGCTCATGTTGAGCTCTCATCCACCAGTATTTGGTACCAGGACCAGCACCTGGTCTGCACATCTCAAGGATCAAATAATCTTTCCAGGCATTTTTAAAGCCGTACTTAAGGACACCAACCGACGGAGGAAGGATTTACCACTTGCAACATCAGAATACATTTTTCCTCCACCTCCTAACTGCATGAAGAATTTCTTAGCATGATCTCTTTAGAGGCACATATTCTTAAAGGGTGCCCAGCTGACTTGCAGCAGAACATCTCACCAGGGAAATACCTGCCTGTGACATAAGAACGCCTCCGACTTTCAGTCTGAAACCTGAATGCACTTAGCCTGCAACTCTCAGTGCTCTGACCCTGTTAAAGAGAAGGCCAGTCACGTTGGAACCTGCTGCCCCACTACGGCTCTTTGCCTTTTTTTCTTCAATGCCAGTGAAAAGAACCCACCCTCAAAGGAATAGAATAGAATAGAATAGAATAGAATAGAATAGAATAGAATAGAATAGACCAGACCAGGTGGAAGAGACCTTCAAGATCATTGCATCCACCCATCAACCAATCCAACCACCTAAACAATTAGACCATGGCACCAAGCACCCCATCAAGTCTCCCCTGAACACCTCCAATGATGGTGACTCCACCACCTCCCCAGGCAGCCATTCCAATGGGCAATCACTCTCTCTGTATAGAACTTCTTCTAAGATCCAGCCTAAACCTCCCCTGGCACAGCCTGAGACTGTGTCCTCTTGTTCTGGTGCTGGTTGCCTGGGAGAAGAGACCAACCTCTGCCTGGCTACAACCTCCCTTTGGGTAGTTGCAGAGAGCAATAAGGTCACCCCTGAGCCTCCTCTTCTCCAGGCTAAGCAACCCCAGCTCCCTTAGCCTCTCCTCACAGGGCTTGTGTTCCAAACCCCTCACCAACTTTGTTGCCCTTCTCTGGACACGTTCCAGGAAGTCAACCTCCTTCCTAAACTGAGGGGCCCAGAATTGGACATAGGACTCAAGGTGTGGCCTAAGCAGTGCAGTGTACAGGGGCAGAAAGAATGACCTCCCTGCTCCTATGAATAAGAAGCCCCAACACAAACAAAAACAAAGAAAAGCCCCCACGTGAGGCACCCAGAGGGGAAGGCTCCCACATGGAGCACCCAGAGGGGAAGGCTCCCACATGGAGCACCCAGAGGCGAAGGCTCCCACGTGAGGCACCCAGAGGAAAGGCTCCCACAGGAGACCCAGAGGCGAAGGCTCCCACATGGAGCACCCAGAGGCGAAGGCTCCCACATGGAGCACCCAGAGGCGAAGGCTCCCACATGGAGCACCCAGAGGCGAAGGCTCCCACATGGAGCACCCAGAGGTAAAGGCTCCCACATGGAGCACCCAGAGGCAAAGGCTCACATGGGCACCAGAGGGGAAGGCTCCACATGGAGCACCCAGAGGCGAGGCTCCCACATGGAGCACCAGAGGCGAAGGCCCCACATGAGCACCAGGTGAAGGCTCCCCGGGAGACCCAAGAGGCAAAGGCTCCACATGGAGCAAGGGGTGAAGGCTCCCACATGGAGCACCCAGAGGCGAAGGCTCCCACATGGAGCACCCGAGGCGAAGGCTCCCACATGGAGCACCCAGAGGCGAAGGCTCCCACATGGAGCACCCAGAGGCGAAGGCTCCACATGGAGCACCAGGGTGAAGGCTCCCACATGGCGCACAGAGGGGAAGGTCCCACAGGAGCACCCAGAGGGGAAGGCTCCTTGCTTATTTGGTTCCGAACAACATGACACCAGAAGAGGAAAAGACAGAAGGAAGCCGAGGGCCTACCTTTCAAAGATTCTGAGTAGATGTATGGGATCTAAAATGCTTCAGTCAGTGTCTATATAGGACCTGCTTTAGTATCCTCAAGCTAGAGATCAAAGTTTCTTTCAGACAAAACCCTAGTGAGCTGATGCTGTTGCTGCTCTCATCCTTTCCATCCAGAGATAGTCAAAATATTCCACTGGATGCGTGAAGTCGATTACGATTCACTGTGTTGCGCTTATCTATCTCAACTTACTTGAAGTCTAATTTCCTGCCTCAGCTCAGCATGAAGGAAGCAGGTCTCAGCTGCTGAGTTTCAAACCTCCTTTTTTCTTGACCACAACCAAAAGTGCTCTCTAGTTGTGCTGGAGACAGCATCAGCACACCTCACGTCCCATTTCTTGCTGTTTCTACCACAAACCCATCCTCTGCACTAAGCAGATGCTGAGATTACTCTTCAGACAGAAATGTCTTCCTGGTCACCACACAGGCATGCAAACAGCTTTGCTAGCACAAAAATGGGGAAATGGTGCAAGCACAAGAGCAGCTGCAGGGTTTGGTTTATGTGGTGGTGTTGCTGAATGTTGAACACCAGCTCCGTGCTGGAAGTCCATTTGGATGGATCTCCTCTACCTCCTATCACTTTCCAGGTAATGGCTTCTAGTTCAGAGGCAGACAAAATCTCATGTAAGCCACAAGCTGTATTATCCACCCTCAGTGTGACTTCTCAGGGTCTTATTTGGGGAAGTGACTGTTCCCTGTGTTTAGAAGCGCTTCAGTTTTAACTCCTTTAGCTCTCTCTCACAGCTATCTTAAGCAGAAGGGCTCTGGTCACACCCAATCCATGAGGCTCCTTTCTCCTGATAATGTGCTTATCTCTTGTTTCTCCCCAGTCAAAGTTGGGAGATACCTCTGCAGAGCACTGGCTTTTTTCCTAGTTAGAAAAAACACTGGGTTATTTTGGTGGAAAGTGACAAGTGTCAGAAAAATAACTTGAGGTTACAACAGTGACTTGTCAGAGGAGCTGATGTGAGATGAACACAAAAATCACTAAAGCATTAAAAAAAAGAGCTGCTGTGCTCACTCTAAGCTTACCTGAATCTCTCCAGACCCCAAACAGGAAGATTTTATCCTTGAATCACAGAATCAATAAGGTTGGAAAAAGACCTCAAAGATCATCAAGTCTAACTGTCACCAAGACCTCATGCAACTAAACCACGGCTCCAAGTGCCACATCCAATCCCTTTTTGAAACACCTCAGGGTGGGGACTCCACCACCTCCCTGGGCAGCAACTCCCAAGGGCCAATCTCTCTGCCTGGAAGAACTTTCTCCTCGCCTTGAGGACTATCTCCCCTGGCACCGCTTGAGACTGTGTCCTCTTGTTTGGTGGTGGGTGCTGCAGAAGAGACCAACTCCCACCTGGCTACAACCTCCCTTCAGGAGTTGGAGAGAGCAAGAGGTCTCCCCTGAGCCTCCTTTCTCAGGCTATGCAACCCATCTCCCTCAGCATCTCCTCACAGGGCTGTGCTC
>JAAWVA010000202.1:0-28708 GCA_015227895.2 Colaptes auratus
CACCCAACACAGATTGCTGATTGTGTGCATTGTCATGCAGTGTGCATACTTGAAAGAATTTTGCTAACTGTGCCCCCTTGAAGTCTTAGCAAGAAACTGAGCAGTTTAAAGAGCTGCCTTTAATTGTGGGTAGATATTGAGGTGTAGAGGTGATACATAATGTTCACGTTGCCATAAAACACACTTTCAGTTGGGAGGACTACAGAAATATTGTGAAAGCATCTCAAGATGCAACAAGGAACGCTAAGCTTTCTTGGAACTAAATCTGACTAGGGAGATGAAAGAAAACAAGAAGGCCTTCTTAAATACATCAATAGTAAGAGGAAGAATAGGGAACAAGTGTTAAATGAGGTGGAAGACATGGTGACAGAGGATGCAGATGGCAGAATTACTGAATGCTGTCTTTGCCTCAGTCTTCACTAAGACCAGGCCTCAGGAATCCCAGACACTAAAGGTAAGGGAGCAAAACTTGAGGAAGAATCTCCACTGGTCAGTGTGGAATAGGTTACGATTGCTTGGATGAACTAAACCACACAAATCCATGGACACCAGTGGGGTGTATCCAAGTGCTGAAGAAGCTGACTGGTGTTGCTACTGAGCCACCCTCCATCATTTTTGAAAGATATGGAGAACAGGGGAGATGCCTGAGGACTGGAAGAGGGCCAGTCTCACTCCAGTCTTGGCCAGAAGTTACTTTGGTTCTTCAGGAACTGATCTGCTCTGGCCGAAGGTGGCCAGCCTAGGAGATGAGCTCCAAAGGCTCAGCAGATGGAGTCTTACCAAGAGTTAAAGCTTTCCCAGTTGGTCAAGCTGCAGAGACAGTCTTATTCTTCTCACAGCTCTGGGAAGGCACTGATCGGATAGAAGTGAGCAGGATTTTGGTGTCACACTAGAGCAGCAATGCAGCTTCCATGGTGGAAAAACACTTGGAGACCTCTTACCCTGTGAGGAGAAATGGAGAGCTGAAATCTTCAGCAGAAAGGCTGCAGGCTTGGGAAAGAGCAAAGGCCAGGGTGAGGGTGGAAAGGGATGTACTATAAGTTGTTGGTGGAAGTCTGGAAGTTTGCAGCAGGCACAGTGAAGTGAACAAGAAAGATGAAGTGAACTTGGTGCATCCAGCCCGGTGCTGGTCACTTTGGTGGGGTTTGTGCTATCCAAACTGATTTCATTTCTTGGAAACCTTTTTGGTTCTACACCTGCTATTTAATTCTGTTCCCTCCTTTCTCCCTGTAGTTAAAAATTTGTAGAGTACGATGAGCTGTGTCAGGTATTAGTGGACTTGATACTCCTCCTTTTACTAAAACCATTTATTCCCCCTGACATTAGACCCAAGAAGAAAGAAAAGTCAGAGAACTCATATTTTTGCAGAAGGGAGGTACTACCCTCGTTGAACTGCAGGTAAAAAACAAGCACCACTTTCTTGACATGCAGTCAGATAGCTTGGGGTGATACTTTTTTTATTATTTTTTTTCCCCAAGCACTCTTTTTTTTCTTAATTATTTCTTAAGTTTCGGATGGAATCTGGGGGCCAAATTCTGAGGAAAGAGTCCTCATCCCAGAACTTAATGCTTCCTCCTAGAGGCTGACTTCCCTGCTAACAGAAATCTCCTTGCATGGTGCCGTTTGTGTTTTGTTTGCACTTATGCATGCGTTTCCAGCACTGGGAATGTCTTGGTGAATGGGGCACTGCTGGCATTAGAGTGAATTTCCTTTTATACCGAATGAATTCAGCTTCTGCTGAGTGATGGTAAACTTGTATTCTTTCTATTAGCCAAGTGAGATAGAGAAGAAGCTGCAGGAAGGAGAATCTGCTGGCACTTTGGTTGCTTCTCATCAAATCATTATCCAGAAAAGTATCCCATCATCCTTAGAGTTGTTTTTCATTCATTCCTTTTAAACTACCACCTTTGCTTAGTTAAAGTAAGGCAGTTAACGGTCTTAAAGGTCAAATAACTGGATGGTGATTGCAGAGGGAATCGCAGAGTTAGATTTGTGCAAGAAAGAATCAAATGCCGCATGAATTCCCTTCAGAACCTTTAGAGATACAGAATTCACTGTGTTTTAGGTGCTCTGTTTAAACAATCCTGGCAGGGGTTGATGTGTTTTCTAAGGAAGACAGGGAATTCAGTGCAGGCTCAGCTCCATACAGACACACATTATTCTAAATCCTAATCAGCAGCATGTTTGTGGCAACTGGGGAACAGCTCTGTGGGCTTATTTGCCCTATTTTTGTCACTTGTGTTTGACTGTAGCATGATGTACCTTTGTGATATGTGATGGCTTCTTAACCTCAGGATGTATTCCAGTCCTTTAAAATGATGAACTGAAAAAAAAAATAATTTAATTGCTGCTCTGCTTCAGATGAATACAGAAATAGTGTGGCCAGAGTTCATTTTATTGCATCCATTTTTATGGGCTTCTAAAGGGAATATCCAAAGAAATTGTAAATCCTAAAGGAATACGCAAAGAATTGTACTTTGCCTAAGGTGTTTCTGTTTGGTTGATAAATGCACTTAAGAGATATCGTGGGTAAACGTTACGGCGGTTAAAGAGGTAGAGTAGTTAAGAGATGCTTTCAGAAAAGCAGCATTGATTTCTCTAAAAGTCTTCATACTTTTGTGCTCTTGAAGACAGCTAAACTTCAAGCCATTCTAATTTAGCTTTTATATCTCAAATATAGGGCACTGAGGATTGGGTTATTATAGACAAAATACCTTCAGAGGTAGTTGATGGTGAAGCGAGACAGAATCTGGCGTACAAAGTAGTGACTGTGAGCAGTAAAACTGCCTTTCCAGACAAGATATTAAAGCCCAGTGCTGTTATAACACAGAGCTTTGAGGACTTGGAAAGTGAAATCCAATCCAAAGAGGAATAAGCAGAAAATGTTCACCCTAGGAAAGTCCTATGATACCATGTCCGGGAGAATCAAACCATGACAAGTAAAATAAGAGGGTGAGAAAGTGACACCAGAGAAGCGTTGCAGAAAATGGGAAGGGAAAACCAAGAACCAGTGAAAATCATCCCAGTAGCAGCTGAGTATGAAATCTGGTGCCCATCACTGCTGAGAAAACCAGGAGGGAATCTGATGTGCAGAGCACCAAAAGAAAGCTCTCTGACTCCCTGACCCCTATAAAGGAAGCAGCCTCAGCTGCCAAGTCCCGAAGAGGAGACCTTGAAGAAGACCCTGAAGATGGACCAGGATTGGCAGTTACGTGGTGCACTGGGAAGAACGCAGCTTGACAAAGCTGAGAAGTCCTCTGGCAGTGAAGCTGTACAAGCTGGGGTGATTGCTCGGAGAGACCAGAGCCTGCCTGAGCGGAGATATTCCAGAGAGCGACCATTTACCATTGCTACAGCTCACTATGTTACTGAGTCGTCTGCGTTAACAGTGGTGGTAACAAGTGGCTTTGACCTCCTGCCGTGGTTTAGAGATTAAAGCATGACTTTTTCCAGGCCATGCCCTCACGCCACCCTTACCTTTCAGTCCTCTTGCTGCCTGGCTTTGTGTTGACAGCAGCCAACCCAGCTTATTTTTTTTTCCCTCATCTGTTGACTCCACAGTCTGAAGCAGATGTTCTCTCAGGCTTTCAACCCTCCTGATTTATTTAAAGATCCATGTTTCCGAACTCTGGTATTGCTGCTCTGGCTTGTTAATAAAAGGGAGGGCGGGGGAAACACCCCAAAACCCAAAGGTTTGCTTGAAAATGCCAATGCTAACAATTGTGCTTTGTAACTCTTGCTTACTACAGCCATTACGAATTTGCTCTGATTCATTTTCCCATTCTTTTCCACACACTCCTCCTGCCCTGCGTTCTCTCTCCCTTTCCTCCCCGTCTTTTGGCAATTAACCTCTCTGTGGCTGTGGGTCTTGCCTTTCTTCTACCTGTAACTCTGCCTTTCTTTGTTTAGACTAAACAGTTCACCAGTGAAAAGACCTTGGATGGGTCCGATATCTTCACTTTAATAGAGTCCGCCCGAAAACCGACTGAGTTCATAGGAGGGGTCACTTCGACTTCACAGAGCTGGGCTCAGGTGGACATTTGGTTCCCTCCATCAACATTGTAACCCCACACCAGCTGCTTTGGCTTTTCCTTGGTTTCCTGGTTTTATGCATCACTCAGAACCTCGATAACTAATGCATGTATTTGTGTGCCTTTTCTTTTGGTGTGATGAACCACAATGAAAGTTCACCCTCCCCACCCCCCAAAAAAAAAGGCAACCGGGAAAAAATCCCAGATTTTCTCCCATTTCACTTTGGTTTGGTCACTTTGCAGGGTGCTGTATTTTGCCTTTATAAAACTCACACAGCAACAGCATTGAGAATAGTCCAGTTCTAGGCTCCCCAGTTCAAGAGAGACAGGGAACTGCTGGAGAGAGTCCAGTGGAGGTTACAGAGATGCTGAGAGCACTGCAGCATCTCTGTGAGGAGGCAAGGCTGAGAGCCCTGGAGCTGTTCAGCCTGGAGAAGAGCAGACTGACAGAGGATCTTCTCAGTGCTGATCAATAGGTAAAGGGGGGGGGTGCAAGAGCATGGGGCCATACTCTTTTCGGTGTTGTCCAGCAACAGGATGAGGAGCAATGGGAACAAACTGGAACCCAGGAGGTTCCATCTGAACAACAGAAGAAATTTCTTTACTGTGAGGGTGCTGGAGCCCTGAGGCAGACTGCCCAGAGAGTTCATGGAGTCTCCTTCTCTGGAGAGATTCCAAACCCACTTGGACATTGCAGTCCTGGGCAACCTGCTGTGGGTGACCCTGCTTTATCACAGGGGTTGGACTCGATGATCTCCAGAGATCCCACCCAACCCTTACCACGCTGCAATTCTGAGAAAAACACTGTGATGTTTGTCTTCAATGTAAAAACTATGACTCTTGCTTTCTTTTTTATTTCTACTCTTCTGTTGATGTCCTGAGAAGGAAAGTCCACACAGTGTGAGAGAAATAAACTGGCAAAATGCAACACCCATCATTTTTATTTCCATTCGCAGCACGTTAAGCCAAGGAGGAGCTGTCACACAGATCATCATCTTCTGACACTGAGGGTTGTTTTTTCCCCTTCCCTACAGAGAATAGACACGACAACATCTCAGGAGAAAACTTCCAGTGAAATGAAGCAAGTGGTCCAGCCGCAGCAGGATACAGTGAAGAAGGTTGTAGAGGAGACCATAGTGACCAAGGAGAGCCGTGGGATGGACGTCCGAGTGAGCGGAGATCCGGCAAAAGCTGACGGACTGGTGCTGGATGCCCAGGCTGCAGTGGCTGCCACTGTGAAGGGGAAAGAGGGATCTGCTGGGACTGAGGGGACCAAGGAGGAGAAAAGAGACGAGGCTGAGAAAGCTCTGACCAAACGGGAAGGAGCTGAGGCTTCTTCAAGTCAGCAAGCACAGGAGCACAGTACAACAGTCCACCTGTCAGAGTCTTTGGAAACAAAACAGCATTTTGAGGTAAGTCCTTATTAAATTGTGGCTGTGGTGAATTGTGAACATAGGCAATAGTGGACTAAATGAATTCCTGGAATGGAAAGTGAAGTCTGCCTAACTTGAATGGTTGCATCACTACAGTAGGCAGGTTGGTTCTTCTCTTGTTTCCTTGCATCCCATAAGGCTTATTGATGGTTTCCATCATGGCCAAAATGCCATGCATGTTTTACCTGAAAGCATTTTTTTATCATCAAAGAATGGTTTGGGTCAGAAGGGACTCTTAAAGGTCATCTAGTCCAACTCCTCTGCAGTCAGCAGGCACATTACAACTAGAGCAGGTTGCTCAGAGCACCAACCAACCTGGCCTGGAATGTTTCCAGGAATGGGGTATCTACTGTCTATCTGGGCAACCTGGGCCAGTCTCACCATCCTCACAGTAAAACATTTCTTCCTTCTGTCTAGTCTAAATCTACCTCTTTAATTCTGTCTCCTACCTTTAGTTCTGTCTCCCACCTTTTGTTCTGTCACAACAGGCCCTGCTCTAAAGTCTGTCCCTAGCTTTCCTGTAAGAATTGACAGTCCACAAGAAAGTCTTCCCTGAGACTTCTCTTCTCCAGGCTGAGCAACCCAACTCTCTCAGCCTGTCCTCACAGCAGAGGAGTTCCAGTCCTCCCATCATTGCTGTGGCCTCCTCTGGGGTCAGCTGTCCTGGCTGTGTCTCCTCCCAGTTACCTGACATGGTGTAAGCACCAGTTGGCCACAATGAACCCATCAGTGTGTTGTCAACATTCTCATCCCAAACCACAGCACCACACCAACTACCAGGAAGAAAATTAACTCCATCCCAGCCAAAACTAGAACACTCAAACAAGGAAGTTGGACTACATGACCCTTGAAGGTCCCTTCCAACACAAACCCATTCTCTGATTCCATGAAAAACTAAATGTTCTGAGAAATCCAGAAGCTTTGCTAAATGTTCCAATTCCCTTGTTTTCTTTCTTCACACAGTCACCAGTTGTGAAGACTGAGACTATCAGTTTCAGCAGCCTTCCTGCTGGTGGGGAAAACCTTGAAATCTCAACAAAGGAAGTGCCAGTTGTCCACACAGAAACAAAAACCATAACTTACGAGTCTTCTCAGGTAAGGAAGTCTGCAAAAGCCAGGGTTTGATTGACACATGGCCGGAAGGAAGATGTCTTTCTTCACTCAGCTTTAGGTGTGTGCCTTAGTGTAAATTCTTCTATGTTGTTCAAGTATTAAAACATTAGCAGTAGAATCTCTCTGTCCTAGTAAGGCCACATCTGGAGCACTGGGTCCTGTTCTGGTCTCCGTAGTTCAAAAGAGACAGGGAACTACTGGATAGAGTCCAGTGGAGGTTCTGAAGATGCTGAGGGGACTGAATCATCTCTGTGAGGAAAAACTGTGAGACCTGGGGCTGTCTAGCCTGGAGAAGAGCAGCCTGAGAGGAGATCTCAGTGTTCAGCAAGAGCTAAAGGGTGGGGGGCAAGTGGATGGAGCCTGACTCTTTTCAGTGCTGCCCTCAGGAAGACAAGGGTCAGTGGGCACAAAACTGAAACCCAGGAGGTTCCATCTGAACAGACACAGCATCTTTGCTGTGAGGGTGATGGAGCCCTGGAGCAGGCTGCCCAGAGAGGTTATGGAGTCTCCTTTTCTGGAGAGATACCAAAAAAAAACTGGACATTGCAGTCCTGGGCAACCTGCTGTGGGTGACCTTGCTTTAGCAGAGGGGTTGAACTAGATGATTTCCAGAGATTCCTTCCAACTCCCACCTTGCTGAGATTCTTTGTAACTGAGGATGTACTGAAGAATAGCTTACCCATGAATGGCTCCCATGTTTATTTCAAAGCCACACCTCCTGTGCCTTTCCAGAAGTGAAGGGGAGTCTGCAGACATGGAGTGAAATAACAACACATGATCACCCGAACAGCCATTATTTCCCTACCATTAGATAGTCACTTTATGAAGAACTGCTGACCAGGGAAGTACAACCAGTCCAGTTCCTGCCTCTTCGTGCTCAGGAGCACATTGGACTTGATGATCTTGGGGGTCTTTCCCAGCTTAGTGATTCTATGGTTCTACATTTCTGATGGGTGGTTTTTTCTTCTTCTTCCTAGGTGGATTGCAGTGCTGACTCAGAACCAGGGGTGTTGATGAGTGCACAAACCATCACGTCTGAAACCACCAGCACTACAACCACTACACATATCACCAAAGTGAGTCCTGAAAACAAGGAGCTCTTTATTCTTTCCCCACAAAGATGTATATTTACTTTGATTCTATCGTTCATTTTAAAACTTAAACATGTGCTGGACAAAAAAATTCTCAGGTTTTGATACCTGTCTTCATTCACCTTTCTTTGGTTATCCTGGCTTCATTGAAGCATCATTCAAGGACTTGACAGGAGTCCCAAGAATCACAAACGCTCAGGGTATGTCTGTGCAAGCACAAAACCTCCTTGTGCAGAGACCTCCAAGTGCTGACACTGTCAGCACTGGAAGCCATGTAGACTTCATCATATGGTAGCCAGGAAGGAATAACTTGCCTGAGCATGAGGCTCCATGGACATGACTCTAGTGCCTGTGTGCCCTGTGAGCTGTTGTCCCTGCAGGGAAGCACGCAGCAAATCTGTATCGTGTCATAAGCACGACATGCACACAGCTCAGACACCATGGCTGTGTTACTGAGTGGTGGTGCTCTAAGAAACTTCAGTGGTTGGATTTACTGATCTCCAAGGTCTCTTCTAACTTCATCAGTTCTATGATTCTATGAACTTGCCCACAGGCAGACCAGAAGCTTATGGCAGCACAGAGATGATGTTAGGTCTTGCAAGTTCCAAGATTGCATCTAAACAAGTTTCTCCCTGAATTCCTCTTAGTGCTATCATGGCTCTCCTACTAGTATTTGGTAGCTCAATAGGTGAACTATGCAAAGTTCATAGCACCCTCTATGTCCTTCTGAAGCCGGCCTTGACTAGATTTGAATATGAACTGTCTTTATCTCCTTTCCTTTCTTCATGGGATGAATTTACCATCAAATCTGCTATTTTTTACACAGACATCAAGATTGTTAGGGGCTCTGAATAATCTGCTCTAGGTGAAGAGTTCCCTGCTGACTACAGGGAATTTGGACTAGATGACCCTGAAAGGTCCTTCCAACCCAAAACATTCTGTGATTCGGTGTGTGCAGACTGATTAGAATCATCAACTGATCTGTGTTGGAAGGCTCTCTGGAGGTCATCTAGAGCACTCAGAGCAGGCCAACCTCAGATCTGCTCTGGTTGCAGTTCAGGGTTGTTCCCTCTGTGTGAGCTGTTCAAAACAGTTCAGTCCCTGTCTGGGTTCCTACTCTGGATGAATAGCAGCACTCTTTGAAGTGAGTTACTGACCTGCATTTGTCCTTCCCATCCAGACTGTGAAAGGAGGCATCTCAGAGACAAGAATCGAGAAGCGAATAGTCATCACAGGAGATGCAGACATCGATCACGATCAGGTAAAAGCTATCAACTGCTGCAGGCTACCCTGAAGACTGCCAAAGAGAGAACATTTTGTGAACATTGCCCTGAGAGATACTACTCATAGTGGCATGCCTTAAATTAAAGTGGATTAGCAGTTAAATCAGTGATGGTATAATTCATATTGTAATCATTTTCCTCATTTGTAGATTGTGTAATATCTCATGAATCTCTCCACCTTGCTACTGATCATGCATGTTCCACCTCCTTTTTGTTTTTGCCCTTCTGTGGTTTCCTTGGGATAGGCGCTGGCTCAGGCAATTAAGAAGCCAAAGAGCAGCACCCTGACATGTCAGTGACCAAGGTAGTGGTACATAAAGAGACAGAAATCACACCAGAAGATGGGGAGGATTGACCACAGGTAAGAGGACTAGATGATTTTCCAAGGCATTTACTGGGCTGGCATGTTGCAAATGTCACTTTTTCCCCATCATAACTCACCTCTTAACTCTTAGCTTTCTCTCACTGGCATTAATTTTCAAGTGGAATTCGGGTCATTATCAGTTCTGGTGTTTGAACGTAAAACCACATTTGGCTCTAAACATCTTTTGTGGTGCCAGCTGGAGAAAGAGAAGCTCCTCATCTGCTTCTGTTGGCTCTCTGGGAAGTCCTCGTTGTCTCCATGCTTTGATAGAGTCTAACTTTCTAATTCCAAAGTTTAAAAAACAAAAACAAGAGTCTGTTGTCTTGCTTTCCTGTCGTTTAAGAACAAAAATCATTTGCTCTTAAACATACATGTTTTGTTCAAAAGAAGCCATGGGGAAACATAGCAGCTGCTTCCTGAATGTCCTGTGCAGATACGTGACGAGTGCAGCTTGAATCCCTGACTTGCAAAGATCCAATCCAACCTGCTTTTGGTTTCTGTTTTACACCCAGCGAATTCGGTGTGCTGCAGGTGTTGGGGTGTCTTGGCTGCTTCGTATTCTGAAAGCACACCTGGTGTTTGAAAGCAGCATTGTTGATCAGGCTGGGATGATAATGCAGCTTTTCTCGTGTCAAGCTTTCTTTGGGTAAAGGCATGCTGCTCTCCAACTGTGGCTGGCTAAATTTAATACCCAGTATTTATTCTGTCTGCAAAAACATCTTGTGCGTCCTAACCCGTGCTGCAAACGCCAGCACTGCTGCGCAAACTGCTTGGAATGCTGCGTGCAGAAGGGGAGGGGGAAAATATAACGCTGCTTATGTGGTTTGTTTAAATCAACAGCAGCATTTTAGTCTTAAAAGATAAAACCTAGCCCTTGGTGTAAGTAACCAGTTACTTGAGTTACCTCTTGAAGCTGTTGTGCTCTCCTGCTTTGGGACAGACAGACCCTAAGGAAAATGTCCTATGCTGAGGGAGGTGAGACCCTGGCCCAGGTTGCAGAGAGAGGTGGTAGATGCCCCATCCCTGGAAACATCCCTGGTCAGGTTCTTTGGGGCTCTGAGCAACCTGCTCTTGTTGCAGATGTCCCTGCTGATTGCAGGGGGGGTTGGACTAGATGACTTTTAAAGTTCCCTTCCAACCCAAACCAGTCTATGATTCTGTTAAACTGACTTTCAGTGTCTTTTATTTATTTGGAAGGTAGGAGGAGTAAGGAGCTGCTCTTTTGGTGCTCTGATGATAGTTTTAGGGACAGCACAATGTGATTCGCTTAAAAGTCCACTGATGTTACTAATTCCTTCCACTGGCTCAGTGGGACTTTGGACTGGGGCCAAGCTGCTTATTCCTGGGCTGATGCTGTTTACAAACAGCTTTTGTTTACATGCACGACTCGACCTGTTCTGCCATAGAGTGGTTGCTTCAGGTAATGACCCCAAGTCTCTTATTCCTGCAGGAATAACCTGGATTGCGTATGAATCCAGTCACGCTCACCCACAGGAATGCGAGAGCCCACGTGGAGCCTCAGTTCCAACCTGCCTGACTTGTATCTGTCTCTGGAAAAAAAAACAAAAACAAAACAATAAAAATTCCCATGAGGAAGAATTGATCTTGGCCATTAATAAAGAAACTTGGCAGCGATACCTTCCCGTAGAAAGCAATCCGAATCAGCAAGCAGCTAAACAATATTGCATGAAGTGACGGTTAAACAATTGCAGAAAAGCAGCATTTTTACTTTTTCTTCTCAGTTTTCAGCTAGACCTGCACGTTCATTAAACAAAACACAAAAAACAAAGCAAAACAAAGCAAACCCCACCAAACTATAAACCCTAATCTCATGTAACACATCAACCAGCTCCATGCCTTTTCGGTTTCTGAACGCCTAAACCAGATTACGTTAGGGGCAAGCCTTTTGTTTACAGATACTGTCCATGAAGATGACCCCCCCTCAAAATGCTAGAAGCTGTCTAGGTCCTGCGTGTAATGTCCTACCACGTTAGATGTGCCAATAACACCATTGAATTCAGTAAAAACAAACTTGAATCTTCTCTTTGTTTCATCTGGTTTCCTTACTGCCTGGCAAATGCGGACAAACCTCTACTCTTCGACGCTTACACAGTGTGCTTTGTATACCTTGACTGAATTACCTTATCAGGTAGTAATGATTTTAGTGTATTAATGATTTCTGTCGGCATCATTCAGAGTCAGCTTCCAGTACCCTTTCACGGATCCTAACCTTGTAAATGATATGTAGTTATTTTGGAGAAGAAAAATAAAAAATTTTAAAAAATAGAAAAAATAATAATAATAAATCTGTATTTTACTTAGTTCACAGCACTAGAAATGATTAATCTAAAATAACCACAAATTATTTTCTATTATTTCCCTTTTTTTTTTTCTCAGAGGAAAACAAACACACACACACACAAAAAAAAAATCTGTTTGAGAATCTGGTCAGAATTTACTTATCTAGTTCAGAGTCAAGCCTTAACCTGTACAGAACGTCCACTGAAAACTTGTTAGTGTCCAGCTCTGGTGCCCACCGAAGGGATTAAGTGTCCATTACACTGTCAGCTGCATCACAACACATGGTGAATGTATGATTCAGCATAGTGAAATAAAAGTGGAAAATGCACCCAAAATTGTATTGTTCTGTGTCTAAAAGCACCCACTGGGTTTTCATCCTCAAAACGTTTGTAAGACACACCCCAGCCATGTTTTTACTCATCAACACCCCAGATGTGTTTTGTCTTCAGCGGCTGGTGCTGCCCTGTGCAGACAGTTGGAGGTAGAGGAGCATCTGAACGGATGATGATGAAGGTGATGTTTGCAAAAGGAGAGGAGTAGCTGGTCCCTTCTCTTTCCCCTGGCTGTGCAGTGTTTCACCAAAGCTCAAAGAAGAGATTTGTGGTTGCTTAGCCAGTGATGGCCAGTAGCACTTCATCCAGATTCACTCTCTTTTTGTGCTGATGCTCTGAAGTGTGGATCAACCTCTTTGCCAAGCAGCACTTACTGATCTGTTCAATTCCTCCTTTGCCACATGTCAGTGACACTCCCCTGGTAGCTGGAGAGAAATTGGTCACCACTCACCCTTCAGTTGGTGTTTCCTAGCAGGATGTTAAAAATGGGCACAGGCAGACTTTCCAGGACTTAGAGGGCCAACTTTGCCCCTTTTTGTTTACATTGGGCTCCCTCACACTGAAGTCAATGGGTTTGGCTTCAGTGGAAGGGAGGACTTGACCCAGTGACCTGTTGATAAATGCTTATTTTCTTAATTAAAAAAACAAACAGTATATATAGAGAGAGTAACCTGTAGATAATTAAAAGTAACATCCCAAGGCTTTTAACGCTCTGCCCTTGGTCTTTCAGCCCTCTCCACCAGCCATTGTTCATGCCTTGAACCCAGGTTGCTACCTACCTAACTCCCTGCCATTGCTTCCCTCTCACCAGATGATCACATTTGCCCTCATCTTTGGCTGACCTCCCTTCCTCCTAGTCCAAGAGCATCTCTGTTCTCAGTACCCTCAGTGACCGTAGGCTCAGCTCCCTGGTGCTGCCAGGGCTGCAGGAGGTCCTCCATTTCTCAGCAGATGCCACACCAGGTTCTCCCTACCGCATCAGGAGTTTCAAACTAGGCTCTGAAGCCATATTGAGCTTCCCTCAGGTGCCCCTTCATGTTGTCAGCTGAGGAACAGCAAGGTATTACCTCAGAGAGGTGTGAGGCAACCGCACTGCCTTCCCTCCAGAGTTAGCGTTCTATTTTAGCATGGCTTGAGGAGATCGCCCTCTGGTGGTGCCGCACAGCGCATACGCTGCCTAAAGATGACGTATCCTAACAGCTTTAGTCTCCTTGGAAAGGACGCTCATGGCCAAAGCGTTTGCAAATAATGAGATGGAGAATGGGCAGGCAAGGACATCTTCTCAGTGCCACTGTCGGCAGCACACCGTTGTTTGGGGGATGGTTCCTGGAAGTGGTAGCTTTGGATTTTTGTTACCAACTGTTTATTGGGTTGTCTGCCTAATGCTGTGCCACATGAAATAAAGAATACCTGCCTGTTTCTACCAACTAGCTTTTGTCTCTTCTCTTCTTGATGCAAAACCACCAAGTATTGTGTAACTAGAAAGCACCGTTACCACACAGACACCAGGACAGGAGACAGCCTCACTTGCTACAACCGGTCACTTCAGCCCCGTGATAAGTCATTGTATACTGGGCACTGTTGATGCCATACCTCAAAGGCAGAGGGTTCAGGTTTTGGTCCCTCACTCCAGGAAGGGCACTGAGGTGCTGGAGCATGTCCATAGAAAGGCAATGAAGAGTCTGGTGAAGAGTCTGGATAATAAGTCCTGTGAGGAACATCTGAGGCAACTGGGGTCGTTCAGCCCAGGAGGTGTGGGGAGGTTGGAGCGAGGCTGAGTTCAGTCCCTTCACCCATGGAACAAGTGATAGGAGGAAACAGCCTCAAGTTGCCCCATGTGAGGTTTAAGTTGGACGTGAGGAAAAATTTCTTCCCTAAAAGGATTGTCAAGGCCTGGAACAGGCTGCCAAGGGCAGTAGTGGAGTGCCCATTCCTGAAGGGGCTTCAAAGCCTTGTAGATGTGGAGCTGAGGGATGTGGTTTAGTGGTGACCTGGCAGTGCTGGATTAACAGCTGGACTTGATGATCTTCCAACCAAACCAGTTCTGTGATTCTATAAGACTGCTCTGCACCATTAAGGTGAGGGACCAAACTGACCAGCAGGGCTCTGCATGCTGGGTGAGAATTGCCATTGCAAGCATCCCAGCAATTGTCACCACTGCAGATACAGGAAGAGCAAACTCATTGACTTGGCATTTGTAATGTTTGCAATCACTTCACATCACTCTGCACTTCTCTGAAGCTGTTTCACCAGAATGGCAATTCACAGTGTTCTGTGCTCGAGGGTACCAAAAAACCCACCTTCACAGGCTTCTAAATCCAGGCCTTTGATCAAAGCAAGGGTTCACAGCTTAGTCTCTTCCCAAAGCAGATGTAGGCAGCTGGTGAGATGATGTGGCTCATCTATACAACAACAGCTCAACCATGTCAAACATGTCAGTCTTCTGGTGCTGTCCTTCAGGAGCTCTTAGCAGTGAAGGTGTTGGATCCCTGGAGCAGGCTGCCCAGAGGTTGTGGAGTCTCTTTCACTGGAGATTCCAAACCCTCCCTAATGGCTGCCAGACACCCACTCCTCCTCCTCCTCCTCTTCTGTGCCCGTGGAAAGAACCTGCCAAAAGGCCAAACATAGCTCATCGAGGAGCAGAGTACTGGAGAGAGACCCCCAGACCCTTCCCCAGACTCTCAACCTCTTTCTCTGCCCTTGTCCACTGGTTGAGGAGCAGCTGTGTCACCTGCCGTATGTGATTCTATTTGGCAGGAGGTTGGGCTCAACGGTCCCTGAAGGTCCCTTCCAACCCCTACCATTCTGCCATTCAGGGACGATTCCCAGTGCCCTGCTTTACCTTTTTGAGCAGCCGACAGCAGAGTTTGTTTTCGCAGAGCTCTCTACACGGACGCCTTTGCTCCTGCCGCCGGCTTTCTCAGCTCTCAGCCGCCAGGCCTGCGTCCCGATGCACTGCCGGCCGTGCCGGAGGCGGGGGCTGCTGCCGCTATCTCAGGCAGGACCCGGGGCTCGCCTCAGCAGCGCCCAGCCGACGGGGACGATCCGCCGCCCCCGCCGGCAGGCCTGCACCCGCGCAAGCGAGGCGGGCAGCATGCCGGGGAGCGGCTCTCGCTCGCCCTGACGGGACCACGGCGCGCGCAGCCGAACTAAACGGAGAGTTACCGAGGCTCGGCGCCGCTCCCTGCCGACCCGCTCCTCACTTCAAAGCTGTTTCTTTGTAACATGCACGTTTCCACGAATGGAGACCGGGACGCCTGAGAAGGCCGCGCTGCAGCTGCCCGGGCCCGGGCACCGGCGCGGAGGGCACTGTGAGGAGTGGAAAGCTGGGAGGGTACCTGTCGGAGATCCTGACGGCAGCTCATGGCGGCAGTCACTGCGCTGCCCCCGGTACTGGATCGCTTTCCCAGTGCCCCGCAGCGGGCTGCTTGGAAACCCGGCGTTGCCGCCGGTCCGGGACAGGGCTGGGGCCAGCCCCGCCGACTGCCCGGCCCGCTGCTGCGTTCGACACCGGCAGCGTCACAGGCTGGAAGCTGTCGCGACGGTAGGCTCTCTCCTCTCCAGTTCAGAATAAACTTGCGGAGGACGGACACGAGTTCCCGCAAGTGGCCTTCCCCTCGGCCAGCCTCAGAGACGCAGAGAGGAGCAACTGGACCCAGCTGCAGCCTCCTCGGGGGCAGTGCTGCTTTCCGAAGCTGAGCGCGGCACCGCACCACGACCCTCACCTGGGAAACGGCAGCGTTCTCCTCTCCCTCCCCCTGGCCCTGTGGCAGGGGCTGTCTTTGGAGAGGCGCCATAGGAACCAGGCACTGCCAGATGTGTGGAAGGCCTCCAGCCTATGCACTGTTTTGTGGGGCAACTTCCCTGACCCGCTCCGACTTTGGAAGTGTGAGGAACGAGCTCACTGCTAAATTTTAAATACAAGAGTTTATCATAAAATAAAGGCAAAACAGTGCTGGGCACATAGCAGGTTTGCTAGAGGCACACCATAACAACACGAGTTGAACTTATATAGACGTCAAACATACATATTCATACCTTTCCCCAGGACGTTCCTACCCTTCTCCATCAGGGCTGGGACAAACCTGCACTTTTGACCTGGCCAGTCTTCAGACATGTCGGTGCCTCACCTTTCTCTCCCAATACACAAGGATCGAACCCCACACAACAAAGGCCACGACCAACCAATCAGCCCAAAGATCCAACCCCACAGTCCCCAGCAATTCCCCCTTGCAAAAGCCAAATATTACAATTTCTCACAGTAGCATACCACAGCCAGTCTTCCAAATCTGTTGAGGAGCTGGCAGGGAAGCAAGAGGACAAGTCAGAGAGCCTTCTGCAGATGCTGGACCAGCTCCTGGCACTCACCCTAGCCATCCAGATGGTGACTGAGCATCTCCAAGGGAAGCTGCTGGTGGGCCTGACCAAATGGCAAGATGCTGAGAGGCTCTACAGCAATTTCCACCTGCTGAACCATGAAGGAGCAGCAGTTTCAGCATCTGAGGCTGCTGCAGGAGGACTCAACAAGCTCAATCTGGTGTTGGGAGTATCAGCAGAGGGTCCGGCAGCTATGCATCATAGTGCAATGCCTACAGAAGGCTTTTGCCTGCTTTTGTGCACTCCCGAGAAACTCCTTCAGATGCCATTTCTAACTCAATGGCATCCCCAACCTTGTAATGCCTATGAAATGATAATAGAAGATGCCAGATTTCCTGCGGTAATGATCTGTGCCTGGTGCATGTCAGGAGATGATGGGAGGGGAGGTGAAGATGACAATATCAGGGGAACTGAGTGTCAGGCTGCTGGGCTGGCACCCTAACGTTTGGTTATGGGTTGAAACTTTCCCAGACTTTCAGTGGAAGCTCTCAGGGAGCAGGCAGCCTTTATGACAGGCAGATACACAAAACAATGGTAAGCCTAGAACTTTTGGCATTAATTTTAACCAGCGTTGGAAGGGATACCCAGAACTCTTCAATGACTTCATGACTCAGACTGGCAGCTTTGGCTTCTTCATCACCAGACGTTTCTGATTCTGTCTCGGGGCAAGTGCCAGCAGTCCCAGACAGCCCTGCAAGAAGCTCTCCCCTCAGCCTCCTTTTCCCCAAGCTCGACGCCCCCAGGTGCCTCAGCCCTCCCCGCCTGAAGGATTCTGTCCCTCCCCGGGCAGCAGCGGGGCTGCGGCCGCTGGCCGAGCTTCCCTCAGGCGCAGCGGCTGTGGAGACGGCCGCGAGCCGCCCGCCAGTGGCAGCGACCGCAGCCTTGCGAGCCGCGCGGCTCCCCCCGCACCTTCGCGCGCCCGGCGCCGGCCCGCAGCCGCCTGGGGGAACACCAGAGCCCCCTCTGGTGGGTGACACTGTGAGGTAGGCCAAGCTCCCCTCCCTAACATCCTTGGGCATCCTGCTCCCTGCCCTCTGAAGAGCCCCCGGGGTGCCCAGGCCTGCAGAACGTGGGCACCATCAGCTGCCACCCCTCATTTCCAGAGGGTCTCCCCAGTGCCTCCCGAGCCCCTCGCATCTCTCCTGTACTGGCCAGGGGAAGGCCTGGGAGGATGCCAGGTGTCGCCATGGAAACCGCCTGCCCCAGGACGTCGCCATGGACACTCCACACCCCCCCACACCCGCCCTGTGACGTCACAGTGGAGCCTCTGCCGGGGAGGTGCTAAAAGGCGGTGGGGGCTGAGGGGCAGCAGGCAGTCGGCAGTGGCAGCGCAGTCTGCAACCTTAGCCCCTGCCATCTCCCAGCGGTGTTGGGATCCTGTCTCTAGGACCCCGAGGAAACTGGGAACACGAGTTGTGGCCTGTTCTGGTCATTTGGTTTGCTGCGATTCACCAGAGCCAGGACAATGGAACTGGTTCTGCTGGTCGCTCTGCCCGTTTTCTTGGTCTTCGTGGTGAAGATGAGCCTGCAGGTAGGTGACCGATGCCCAGCACGGGGGGAGGAGGTGGGGGGGACTGTTGCCTGGTGCTGGGAGCTGCTCCCCCATCTCACTCCGCTCTTTGGGGTCCTGCAGACGTGGGAGCAGAGGGGAAAGAGCAAGAAGAAGACAAGGAAGGAGAAGCTGAAGAGCCAGGCAGCTGAGAATGCCCCCAGGGCCAAGCTCCCTGCCGAAGGCAAACAGCCAAGAGCAGCAGTGCACCAGGGCCATGGTGGGGGCTGCCAGCCGCCCATTCCTCCTTCTCCCTCGGCACCTTCTGCGCCTGTGAGAAGAACCTCCCGCAAGGCCAAATGCAGTTGGAAGAGGTGAGTGCTGGGGAGAGAGTCCCAGACCTTTCCCCAGACTCTCAACTCCCTACCCTGCCCCTGCCCCTACTGGTTGAGGAAGGGCTGCTGCCAGCAGCTCATCCCAGGTTGCCAGGATGTAACAAGCTCTGTTCTGGTTCCTCTTCTGTGATTCAAGCCCAGCAACAAGAAGGAGGAAGAGCCTCGTCCCCCGTGACCACCCCCTGGCCTCCTTGGACTCCTCCTCTGAGTCCTATAATACAAGCCCAGCAACAAGAAGGAGGAAGAGCCTCGTCCCCCGTGACCACCCCCTGGCCTCCTTGGACTCCTCCTCTGAGTCCTATAATACAAGCCCAGCAACAAGAAGGAGGAAGAGCCTCGTCCCCCGTGACCACCCCCTGGCCTTCTTGGATGCCTTCTCTATGTCCTCTGAGGCATCCACAAGTTCGGATGCTCTGGCTTGTAAAGCACACCAACAGGAGTCCTGCAAGGATACTGCGGAGATAGTGGGGCAGCGAGCATTCAAGCCACAGAGCCATCTGGAGATGCTGGACCATGTCCTCGACCTCACCCAAGCCATTGACACAAAAAAGGCATTGACTGTGCAGCTCCAAGACCTGCTGCAGGTGAGCTTGACCAAGTGGAAAGAGGCTGAGAGGAGGAGGACTGAGGCTAAGACAGTCTCCAGCAACCCCGTCCTCCTGGCCAAGATGGAGCTGCTGTTTTGGAACCTGAGGCTGCTGCAGGAGGAGGACTCAGAAAGCCTAACCTGGTGCAGGCAGCGTCAGCGTGAGGTCTGTCAGCCGCACAAGAAATTAGGGCAATGGCTACAGAAGGCAAAGGCTCGCATTTCCACGTTCATGAGGAAAGGCTCCAGAGGCCATTTCCAAAGCCAGACCTCCCAGACCATTGAAGAGCCAGTGAGGCAAGTGGATGAGAGCGATGGCCACCTGGAGATGCTGCTGGACCAGCTCCTGGAGCTCACCCTAGCCATCCGGAATACAAAGATGCAGACTAAGCAGCTCATAAAGGAGCTGCGGGTGGGTGTGACCAAGTGGCAAGAGACTGAGAGGCTCTGCAAAAATCTCCTCCGGCTGACCATGAAAGAGCAGCAGTTTCAGCATCTGAGGCTGCTGCTGCAGGAGGCCTCAGCAAGCCCAACTTGGTAGAAGGACTGTGCCTGGGAGGTCCAGCAGCAGCCAGGCAAGATTGGATGGTGCCTACTTCACCTATATCAGTGCACGAGGAACTGCTGCAGCTGATGCCTTTTCTAACCCCCTGGCACTGCCAAGCGCCCCGCTGTGTTGCTCCCAGAAGAACTGGTTCCCCCAGAAGCCAGGGCACCTAGGACTGGGAACTTCCTGGGGCACCTCTGTGCAGAATATCAAGAAGTTAATATCTTCATCAACAATGTAAACGGTGGGATTGAGTGCTGCACCCTCAGCAAGTTTGCTGACGACATCGAATTGAGTGCTACGGTCAAGAAGCCACTGGCAGCCTTAGCCCCTGCCATCTCCCAGTGGTGTTGGGATCCTGTCACTGGGACCCCGAGGACAACCCGGGAACTCAAGTTGTGGCCTTTCTTGGTTTGCTGCAGCCCCACCAGAGCCAGGACAATGGAAGTGGTTCCAATGGTCGCTCTGCCCGTTTTCTTGGTCTATGTGGGGATGAGCCTACAGGTAGGTGACCGCTGCCCAACACGGGGTGAGGAGGTGGGGGGGACTGTTGCCTGGTGCTGGGAGCTGCTCCCCCATCTCACTCCGCTCTTTGGGATCCTGCAGAACTGGCAGAAGAGGGGAAAGACGCAGAAGAGGACAAGGTGGGAGAAGCTGAAAAGCCAGGCAGCTGAGAATGCCCCCAGGGCCAAGCCCCCGGCCAATGGCCAACAGCCAAGAGCAGTGGTGCGCCAGGGCCATGGTGGGGGCTGCCAGCCGCCCATTCCTCCTTCTCCCTCGGCACCTTCTGCGCCTGTGAGAAGAACCTCCCGCAAGCCCAAATGCAGTTGGACGAGGTGAGTGCTGGGGAGAGAGTCCAGACCTTTCCCCAGACTCTCAAGTCCCTACCCTGCCCCTGTCCCCACAGGTTGAGGAAGGGCTGCTGCCAGCAGCTCATCCCAAGTTGCCAGGATGTAACAAGCTCTGTTCTTGTTCCTCTTCTGCAGTTCAGGCCCCTCGACAACAAGGAGGAAGAGCCTCGTCCCCCTGTTATGAATATGCCCTCAGAAATGAGCGGCAGAGATATCAATGAAAAATATATGTTAGGTTTATTTATATATACAAACTCTGCAACGGGGTATAAACAGTTCCCCTTCACAGGTATCGATATTCAGTTAGTGAAACTATCCGAACAGAATGTTTAGGTATAGGCACTTAAACCAAATGAGTCACAGAACTTAGAATCGAAACTGATTTGGAAAGCGGTGGGGGAGGGGGTTGGTCAGTGACCGGCGATCCTCCACCCGGAGCGATTTGCACGCTACCCCAACTGAAACTCTATGAAGAAAGGCTTGGCTTACTCACAAGCTGAGAACTTCGTGAAATCTTCCCTTAAGAATGTTTATAGTCTGCAGAACGTGGCACGGCTATGCCATAATAAGGACACAGGAAATGGCGCCGACCGCGTGGCTGCGCCGCGTGGCTGCTGCTTCTCCCAGGATACGGAGGTTCCCCACTCGAGGCGGGGGGGCACTGTGGCAGTTCAGCAGCGCTGGTTCACACGGGTTACCAGGTTTTCTCCTGCGGCGATGGATCATGCAGCAGTTGATCCCACGGGGTACTGTCCACAGCACTGCACGCAGTTGGGTGGTGGTGGCAAAGTACCAGGAAGCCTCTTGGAGCACTGGCTTTAGTCCCGGGTAAGGTGAACCACAACAGCACTGGTGCGCACACAGATACAGGCTCAAACACGAATGTGTGGGGGGGTTCATCACCAAACAACCCCTATTTATCATTTGCCCCAGTGAATACTGGTCCAATGAGCATCTGTTGCTAACACCAAGGTTAACCATGAACTGGCAGCTACCAAATATGGTGTAAGCTTATGCTATAAACAGGGAAACAAACATATAGCCTGGCCCTTGCCTACCACAGGGGTGAAACCACGCCCAGGCAGGCAGTTTACCTGGACTCAGTGCCACCAGGATCCCCCCTGCCACCTTCAGAAAGGAGGGGAAACAAAGGAGGGTTAACACACAGAAAAGTATGTCCTAGAAATATTTGGGGCACAATCCTGGCCATAAGCATCATCCACTACACCCCCGTGACCACCCCCAGGCCTCCTTGGACTCCTCCTGTGAGTCCTATCATACAAGCCCGGCAACAATAAGGAGGAAGAGCCTTCTCCTTGGACTCCTCTTCTGAGTCCTCTGAGGCATCCACAAGTTCGGATGCTCTGGCTTACCAGAGCATGCCAACGCCAGTCCTGCAAGGATGCTGCAGAGCTTAGAGGGGCAGCGAGCATTCAAGCCACAGAGCCCTCTGGAGATGCTGGACTATGTCCTCGACCTCAACCAAGGCCTTGGTGGGCACAAAGCTATGCCAGAGAGATCCTCTGCTTGGTGCCGTCAGGGCGTCGGCAGACCCCACTTCATGATACTATGGGCAAGACGGAGCCCCCATTTTCTAGCCAGGCAGGCAGAGCCCCCTCTGGTGGCTGACACTGTGGGGTAGGCCAAGCCCCCCTTCCTAACATCCTTGGGCATCCTGCTCCCTGCCCTCTGAAGAGGCCCCAGAGTGCCCAGGCCTGCAGAACGTGGGCACCATCACCTGCCACCCCTTATTTCCAGAGGGACTCCTCAGTGCCTCCCGAGCCCCTCACATCTGCCCCTTATTGGCCATGAAACTTGCTCCACCTTCTAAGATCACAATGGGGCCTCATTCAGATGGTTGCTCTCCAAGTTTTCTCGGTCTACATTGGGATGAGCCTACAGGAAGGTGAAAAATGCCCTGTGGAGTGGGGGTGTGGTGCTGGCACCTGCTTCTGTCTCACACAGCTGCTCGGGGTCCCACAGAACTGGCAGAAGAAAGGACCAAGAGTCAGAAGAGGATAAGTAAGGAGAAACTGGACAGCCAGAGTGCTGAGAGTGTCCCCTGTCCCAAGCTCCCTGCCAAAGGCCAACAGCCAAGAGCAGCACTACCCAGAGCCATACTTGGGGCTGCCAGCCTCCCATTCCTCCTCCTTCTCCTTCTGCACCCTCGCAAAGAACCTACTGAAAGGCCAAACACAGCTCATTGAGGATGAGCTCATCACTGTCCCCACTGGCTGAGGAAGGGCTGCTGCCAGCAGCTCATCCCAAATTGCCAGGGTGTAACAAGTTCTGTTCTGATTCCTCTTCTGCTGTTCAAGCCTAGCAACAGTAAGGAGGAAAAGCCTGTTCCCCTGTGACCAGTCCCTGGCCTCCTTGGACTCCTCCTGGGAGTCCATGATGGGCAGCAGCTCTGGATTACTGCATTCATCCATGAGTTCCTTTGCTGACCCTGGCCCACTATGACTTTGGAGGTGTCACCATGCCAGTCATCCAAGGCTTTTGTGGAAGTGGTAGGCCATAAAGGGGAAAATTGAGAGAGCCTTCTGCAGATGCTGGACCAACTTCTGGAGCTCACGCAAGCTATCCAGATATGAAAGGTGGTGAATGAGCAGCTCGATGAGAAGCTGCAGGTGGGCCTGACTGTGTGGCAGAAGGCTAAAAGAGCAGGACCTAGGGTGTGAAGCTCTCCAGCACCCTGCTGCTGCTGACCAGGCAGTCTTTTCCTACTTCAGTGCATGAGGAACTCCATTTCTATTTCAATGGCATCTCCCAGTCTTTGTGCTGTTCCCAGAAGAACTGATTTGCCTAGCAGCCAGGGCACCTGGGACAGGGAACTACCTCTTTGGATTTTCTGTCCATAATACAGAACATGAGTACTCTTTCTGTTAGCCTTAACCATAGATCCTCTGCTGGCTTCACCCTCCACTGAAATACTTGTGATGCCAGGTCTGGTTTCAGTCCAGTGAAGTGTATCCATGAGTCAATCCCATCTACTCTGGATGTGTCAGGAAGACTTGCTGGAGGACACATGACTAGCAAGGACCACATTTCCACTTTTCTTTAAGAGATGTATCTCTTCATCTTTCTTGTCACTAGCCATCATTGCCTCAGGAAATCTATAAATACCAGCCCAAAGAGCCAGTGCCTTGCCTTCTGATTGTCCAAACTCTGGCAGAAGTCACAAGCTTTGCTTCTCTTGCAATTTGGCATCCGAGCTGTGCTTCAGTTTACCGAGAAAGACTGCCATTCACACAAAAAAGGCATTGACAGTGCAGCTTCAAGAGCTGCTGCAGGTGTGCCTGACCAAGTAGGAAGAGGCTGAGAGGAGGAGGATCGAGGCTAAGACAGTCTCCAGCAGCCCCGTCCTCCTGGCCAAGATGGAGCTGCTGTTTCAGAACCTGAGGCTGCTGCAGGAGGAGGACTCAGAAAGCCTAACTTGGTGCAGGCAGCGTCAGCATGAGGTCTGTCAGCCATGCAAGAAAGTAGGGCAATGGCTACGGACGGCAAAGACTCGCATTTCCACGTGGTTCATGCTGTGTTTCATACAGTGAACATCCTACATCTATGCCTGTCATCCTCACTAGACAAACCTAATGTCTCCACAGAGTAAGACAGATTGGTGTTAGAGTCTGGAGCCAGCTGCTGGCATTCTTTCTGCCCCCAGATTTATGGAAGTTAGAATAGGATGTACATCAGCCAGGGAAATTCCATGTGAGAAACTTTTCCTCTTAGGTAATTAATAACAATTCATATCTGATTCTTACATGTTTATTTTAAGCACCTTCACTTAGTTGCTCTCTCATCCTTTTCTATATGTAAAAAAAAAAAAAACCAAATTCAACTCCAGAGAAGTGAAGAGAGTTGATCCAAGTCACAGACATATTATTACCAAGATGACAGAAAAAACACTGGTCTTTTCAGTTCCAGCTGTAACTACTAGAAAGGATGTTTCCAAGCTGCAGAGCTATGTTACTCCAAAGTCTCTTGATTTAGTGACAGTGGTGGTTCAGGAATTTCCCACTACATTAACAAGAAGCATGGCTCACTCAGTCGGGAAGCAAATAGAAGCTGTATTTACAAAGCAAAAACTACACCCTACAATGGAATGCAATTAATATGTACAAATATATAATATTTACAATATTATACAGGTATTTACAATCAGAAAAACAGCACGGAAAGCTCCCTGCTCAAAACGACCAGGAAAAGCTGCCCCACTCCCCCCTAACCCCCCTTTTTTTTCCCTCCCCCTACAGTAGAAGAAAGAAAAGGAGCCATTAGAAGGAATGTTAGTTTTATCTGCAAGGTCAGCTAGTAGCGATAGGATTCTCACCAAACCAGCAAAGCAGCCAGGCAGTCTGAGAAGGAAAGCAGTGACGTGCAATGTGTGAGATTGCTAGGGTACATCTCACACATATGGCCAATGAAATTTGTTTACAATCATCTTTTGGTTTCCTTTTTACACCCAACTGTGAATTGTTTATATTTCTTCACTTTCTCTGCTCAAAATCTGCAGCTAACTTTAAAGGCATAGCCTAAAACTGCCACAGTGACATTAACACCAGCATCACTAAAACCTGTTTATTGCCAGAAAATAACTGAAATGATGGCCTTTTTGAGAAAATCCCCTGCTGGTTAAGCAGTCAGGGCAGACCATTTTATTCCATGGTGCCTTGCCTTTCTCAAGACACAGGAAAAGAAGCAGAGGGGGGGGGGGAATAAAAATACCTCAAATAGCAGCAATCTTCCCAAGTCAAAAGCTGTCACTTAGGGAGCTTTGACAGCACGGCAACAATAATTATCTTGGGTTGAGAATTATTTTAAAGAAGTTTCCACCAAATTTCTTGTTGCATTCTGTCTTCCTCCTCTTCCCTACTAATCAGGGGTATGACTACGGTTTCTAGTGCCACTCTGATTACGTATCTTTGCATCTTTTTGGATGGGTGCATTTGTACAAGCTGTGCATGGAGAGGTTTCTTTCGTGGCCAGGCACCTCCTTGGAGACTGTGATTTGGCACAGACATGGCTCAGCCCAGCAAAGAGTTGCTGGACACACAATACGTGAGAAGAGTGCTGCTGTCTCACAGGCCCTTTCGGTAGCACACCGAGGTGGAAGAGGGGTCCCACACACGTAGCCTGAGGCCCCTGGGAGTCCTCCACGATCGGCTGTCACTTTTCGGTGCCTCCTTGCTGCTCCTGGAAGATTTCGCCCAAGGGAGCCGCCCTTGCCACGCAGCCCTTCAAGCTCCGCGCCCGCTGCAGCTTCGCGCTGCCCTGCGGCTCCTGGCCCCTTCGCTTTCGGTTCGAATCACGGCTGGGCCGCGCCACAATGTCAGGGATCGGGAGGGGGACATTCCCTCCTGTCTGCCCCGGCACTCCGAAAGCCACAAGACGCGTCGCGCTCGGGTGAAAACCTCCGGCCCACAGGAGCGAGCCCCACAGCCATGACCGACATCGGCTGCCGTCCACTGCACAGTGGCGGGAAAAGGAATGTTACGTGTACGTGGGGCGGAGCCGCGTCTCTCGTTTGTGCTGTGGGCGCAGGGAAAGGCAGGAGCGCAGCAGGGCAGCTCAGCTCTGCGGCGGGAAGGGAAAGGTACTCGCTGTGAAAGTAGCTGCGCCCAGGGCTCATGTCTGTGCCTCTCCACTAATTCCTTTAGATACGGGAGGACTTCAAGTGGCGGGGAGAGGATGGAAGTAGGAAAAGAAGAAGAAAAAGCAAATCCCGAAGCCCACGCACAGCAGAGCGGAGCAGCCCTTCCTCTCGCTCGCTCTCCAGTAATCGCCGCCGGTTCAACCCCACCACATCCGAGCTGCCATGGGCGCCACTAGAAGTGCTGCATCACGGCGGCGGCGAAGCGAGCCCCTAGTCACCAGTTTCATGCAAAACCAAAAGCAGGTCGAAGCGTTTCCTGCACGACTCCGAACCCAGTCACTTCCAGCTCTTTGGGTTCTTTCGATGCATTGAAGAAGGGATTAATGAGTCTGTCATCAGCTCACTGTGCTTGCTCCTACGGAGTGGGGCGCAGGCAGGAGGGAACCCGGCGAGGAGGGGTGGGGGAAAGAGAGACTGACCCAAAAGGGAGCCATATTAGAGAATAAATCCTTTAAAATCGAACACATCCGTTTTTTTCAAAACGCTATCCCTGCATGTAGCATAATGTCAAGTGGTAGCGGCGGCAAGGCGCTGAAAACACATTGCACTGCCTGAAATCCTCTCGGGAATTGATAGAGCAAGATAGAGATGGCTGAGCATAGAGAGATCTGAGGATAGAGAGATGTCCCCTTACTTCTCCAATCCGGGGCGAGCTGCAGAAGAAAACCCCGGAGACTCAGTGCAGGGGAAGGGGAAAGGAAGGGAAAGGGTGTGAGGGTAGCGGTGGTGAGGAAAGAATTATTTCAAAACTGGGAAAGGAAGAGAAAGGACAGGGATCGTTTCCCACACCCTAATAAGCTCATGGATCAGACAAAATGCTAATGAGGTCCTCCTTGAACTCCACCTGCCACAGCGAAATTGAAAAGATTCTCGACCCCGAGAGGAGACTTCTCCACTTAAATACTTCAGACGCACACGAACAAAAGGGAGCAGTAAAAGTTTATCTGCTAATCCTCCGGCCTCTTCCAGTCAGCCCAGAGACAACATCTCTCCCTTTCGCTCCCCTCTCCCTTTCTCTGGCTATCAGGATGCAGAGAGCTAGTAGCGAGAGCAGGAAGGGAGGGAAAGGTGGAGTAGGGAAGGGATGTTTCTAACAAGAATATTGAGAGAAGCGGAGGAGGAGCAGATGGGCACAAATCACAGTGTCCCCGCTTGGTCCCCAGTCCCAGTCCTGCAGCGCCGCGGCCCCGGAATCCCCCGGCTCCGTCAAGGGAGAGGCGGCGGGGACAGGAAGGGGCCAAAGCGCACCCCTGAGGCGAGGAGAAGGGAAGATTTGTGCCATGCGGGGAGTAGGATGGGACGTCCCAGTCCCTGTGCCCCGCTGCTACGGCGGCGGGGCTGGGGAAGAGCCGGCGCCGGCGAGCCGCAGCCCGCTCTGCAGGGATGGGAGCAGAGCAGGGGCGTAGGCTGGCTACCCCCAGCCCCGTCATTGGGCTCCTCACGCCGCAGACAGCGCCTCGGATGCAGGGGTGTCTCGTGCCTCTTTGCCCCACCTGATGCTCACGCCGTTTGCAGGCAGAGAAGTCCATCTGGAAGCGCACAGGCGGAAACTGCGGGAGGTGGGGAGGGATGTTGGGAAATAGAGAAAATTAAAATACAGTGCAATAATTTACTTAGTGGAATAAGGACTTGTTAGTATGATAGAGATATTTTCTGCATCAATAAACACTGATGAACACAGAGCTGAGAATCAGGAAATACTGATTGTAAACTTAATTCCGTCACTGATTTCTTCAGTAGCATTGGAGTGGGTATTCTTGTCCTCTCTGCTGTAACAATCACCAAATTGAGGTAATGAGCTGAAGATGCACAAATCCTGGGCAGGTAAGCAGGAGTCCTCAGAACAGAAGAATGCGTTTTTGAAATCCAGAGGGATGGTTTTTCAGAAACTGTTGAGCACATGTACTAAGCACATTCCAAGTCAGGTGTTCAAAGAATTTTTTCAGGAAGAAAAGCCCATCATTTTTGTCTATTATTACATAATATGTCATGACGTTAAAAAATAATATCAACCCTTCTCTCAGGCCATACCTCAAGACATACATGGTTATAAAGTAAGTTACATAGCTCATCAAGGATGTGAGCGCTGGGGAGAGACCCCCAGACCTCAGACTCTCACAGTATCACAGTATCACAGTATAACCAAGGTTGGAAGGACCCAAGGATCATCAAGTCCAACCTGTCCAACAGACCTCACAACTAGACCATGGCAAAGTGCACGTCCAATCTCCCTTGAACACCTCCAGGGACGGCGACTCCACCACCTCCCTGGGCAGCCCATTCCAATGACGAATGACTCGCTCAGTGAAGAACTTCCTCCTCACCTCGAGTCTAAACCTCCCCTGGCACAGCTTGAGACTGTGTCCCTTGTTCTGGTGCTGGTGCCTGGGAGAAGAGACGAAACCCCTCCTGTCTACAACCACCTTTCAGGTAGTTGTAGAGGGCAATGAGGTCACCTTGATCCTTCTCTTCTCCAGGCTAAACAATCCCAGCTCCCTCAGCCTCTCCTCATAGGGCTTGTGCTCAAGGCCTCTCACCAGCCTTGTTGCCCTTTTCTGGACACGTTCAAGTATCTCGATGTCCTTCTTAAACTGAGGGGCCAGAACTGGACACAGTACTCAAGGTGTGGCCTAACCAATGCAGAGTACAGGGGCAGAATGACCTCCCTGCTCCTGCTGGCACACTATTCCCAATACAGGCCAGGATGCCATTGGCCTTCTTGGCCACCTGGGCACACTGTTGGCTCATGTTTAGGTGGGTGTCAATCAGCACCCCCAGGTCCCTCTCTGTGGCAGCTCTCCAGCCACTTGACCCCAGCCTGTAGCTCTGCATGGGGTTGCCGTGGCCAAAGTGCAGCAA
>JAAWVA010000203.1:0-27917 GCA_015227895.2 Colaptes auratus
AACTTCTCAGCTGAGCCTTAATTTCGCATTTACAGTTACTCAGCGGCTTTTTTCCACTCCTGGGGCAAAAAAGCCGTGGTCGGAGCAATCAGGCTCAACACCGCTTTTTTCCATCCCTCCAGGGGAGCCGAGTCCAGCGACCGCTTCCAGCCGCGGTCTGAAGCTACACAAAAGCACGTTGCAGGTACATTGCCCCCCCACTGGGCGTTGGCGTACGGAGGCATCGCCGCATCTGGTTCACAGCCCTCCCCCGAAGAGGGAGCGGCTGCAGCACAACTCGCTGAGAAGAGAGGAGGCGGAGCCAGGTGCTCGGCGGCGCGTTTCGGAACATGTCCGAAAACACCAGGGAAAGATTTACAGCTGCCGCCGCCGCCTGAATGCAGCCCGGCACGGGCGGTGCCGCCGCCGCCGCTTGAACGCAGCCGGCCTGGCCCCGCCGTCTCTGTCGCCGCGATGCAGAGTCAAAGTCACCTCCACCCCTTCGGGCATCCAACGGTTATTTCAGCCAAAGCCATGAGCGCGTTCTCAGAGCCTTTGGAACGGCTTTCCAGCTGAAGTCCCCGCTCGCCCTCGGGTTTCAGAAGCCATGGCTTGTCCGTTCGCCGCGGGTGGCCCTCTCCCGCAGCAACAGCCGACCGACCTCGCTCTGCTTGCCGCTGCCGCTCCTCCACGCCGTTTCTCGGTCCGCTCGTCGCTCGGCAGAGAACAAGGAGGAGAAGGCAGGTCTCGCCTTCTTAGGCTACTCGAGCATTCTTAAGCTACCCTGAGCAGAAAGTCACAGAAAGAGCCAGAAAGACACCCCTCGCTGTTCCCAAGCAACAGGAGGGACTTCCATGCCATCAGCCACGCACCAGGTATCCTTCTGGAGTCCACAGGAGTACACACAGTCGCCCCGACAAAAAAACTTGAGCCCCAACTTCCAAACCATCAACGCCCCACATTTGACTTTAAACTCTCCATCTTTTGCAATCCGATCTGCAGACTGGCCACAACAACTAGCCCCACGTTGGTGCGCCAAAAATGTCGTGGTTTGGGAGAGCAATCCTCCCACCAGGGCAGAAATAACGACTCAGACAAACAGATTGCAAAAGTGATGGAAAGTTTAAATAGAAAAAAACCAAAAAGAACAATGAAGTTTACAGAGAACCACACACCGTGACAAAGAGAGAGAGATCCCATCACCACCTGGGGTACACCAACCCCCCCAGGGCTCTTTCTCCCCCCTCCCAACCCAGCTTGGGCCTGGGCAGCCCAAGGGAGGCAGCTCAAGCCATTTTACCTAGGCAGCAGCAGGGGAACGAAAGAGGAAGTGCAGACCCCACGTGGATGTTTTATAGGGGAGCAGGGCATTATGGGAAATGGAATACCTGGTTTCCTGTGACCACCCCCCTGGGCTGGGCCCACCCCTTGGGACATCCCAGGTGTGGTCTGTGCAGTGGCATCCGGGCAGCACCCAACCTAAACCACCACATCTACAAGGGTCACCCCTAAACCATATCCCCAAGCACCACATCCAAACCACCTTGAAACACCTCCAGGTTGGTGCCTCCACCACCTCCCTGGGCAGCACATTCCACTCCCTGAACACTCTGGATGGGAAAATTTATTTCCTACTGTCCAGTCTAAACCTACCCAGTCCTAGCTTGAGGCCATTCCCTCTTGTTCTGTCACTAATGACCTGTGAGGAGAGACCAGCAGCAGCCTCTCCACAACCTCCTTTCAGGTAGCTGTAGAGAGCCAGGAGGTCTCCCCTCAGCCTCCTCTTCTCCAAACTAACCATCCCCAGCTCCTTCAGTTGCTCTTCATCAGGTTTCTTCTCCAGGCCCTTCCCCAGCTCCTTGCCCTCCTCTGCCCTGGCTCCAGCACCTCCACAGCTCTCCTGTACTGATGTGCCCAAAACTGGACACAACACTCAAGGTGTGGCCTCCCCAGAGCTGAGTCCCAGGGGACAGTCACCTCCCTGCTCCTGCTGGACACAGCATTGCTGATCCCAGCCAGGATGCCTTTGGCTTTCTTGGCCACCTGGGCACACTGCTGCCTCCTATTCAGCTGCTTGTCCATCAGCACCCCAGGTCCCTTTCTGCCAGACACCTCTCCAGCCACACTGCCCCAAGCCTGGAGCATTGCTCGGGGTTGTTGTGCCCCAAGGGCAGGACCTGGCACTTGGCCTTCTTGAAGCTTCTCCTGGTAGTGTTGGTCATGGATCCAATCTATCCAAGTCCCTCTGCAGAGCCTCCCTACCCTCATGCAGATCAACTCTGCCACCTGACTTGGTGTCATCTGCTGACTCACTGCTGACTCACTCTGTGTCTTCAACAAGGTCATCAGTAAAGATGTTCAAACAGAAGTGGCCCCCACACTGAGCCCTGAGGAACACTACTTGTGACTGCCACCAGCTGGATTGAACTCCACTGGGCACCACTCTTTGGGCCTTTCAGCCAGCCAGGGCTGTATCCAGCAGAGCATTGCTCATCCAAGCCAGGAGCAGCAGCCACTTTGCCCAGGAGAATTCTGTGGGGAGCAGTGCCAAAGGCTTTTGGAAAGTCTAGGGAGACAATAGCCACAGCCTTGCCCTCATCCAACAGTCACTCATCCTGCCAGAGAAGGAGATCAGGTGGGTCAGGCAGGACCTGCCCTTCCTAAACCCATGCTGCCTGGGCCTGATGCCCTGCTTGTCCTCTCCAGGTCATGTAATGGTGCTGGAGATGCTCTGCTCCAGGCCCTGCCTGCTACCCAGCTTACCCTGCCAGCTCTCTAGGTTCCTGGATCCTCCTTTTTCCTTTCTTGCAGCTGGGTGTCACATTGCTCCTCTCCAGTACCCTGGGACCTCCCCAGTGCACCAGGACTCCAGGTCAATAATGGAGAGTGGCTTGGCCACAGAGATGTTCAAGTCCCTTCCTCACCCTCCTAGCCTCTGTTGGACTCT
Organism: Colaptes auratus; assembly: GCA_015227895.2. NCBI lineage: Eukaryota > Metazoa > Chordata > Aves > Piciformes > Picidae > Colaptes > Colaptes auratus. The sequence goes on from JAAWVA010000203.1 coordinate 2,927, forward strand.
CCCAGCAGATCTCTGTCTCTCTGACCTGGGCAGCCCCAAACTGCAGGGATCCAGTTTGGACAGGAAGGGCCCAGTCTGTACTGGGAGAGGATTAGGCTTTCAGAGTGTCCTGGGACAAGGCCCAGTGTTACTGGGAGAGGCCATGGGCTCAGCTCTTATTGGGAGGTAGAATCATAGAAAGGTCTGGGTTGGAAGGGGCCTCCAAAAGTCATCCAGTCCAACCCCCTGCAGACAGAAAGGGACATCCTCAACTAGATCAGGCTGCCCACAGCCCTGTGCAGCCTCACTTTGAATGTCTGCAGGCCTCAAACATCTCATTGGGCAACCTGTGGCAGTGTCTCATCACCCTCATGGTGCAGAACTTCTTCCTCACATCCACAGCCACTGCCCTGGTCCTGTCACTGCAGGACCTTGCAAACAGTCTCTCTCCATCCAGTACACTTCAGGCATTGGAAAGCCGTTATTAGGTCTCCCCAGAGCCTTCTCTTCTTCAGCCTGATCAACCCCAGGTCCCTCAGCCTGTCCTTGTAACTGAGCTGCTCCAAGCCCCTGACCATTTCTGTATCTCTCCTCTGGACCATCTCCATCAGCTCCATGTCCATTCTGTGTTGAGACTTCAGAGCTGGACGCAGTACTGCAGGGGACGTCTCATCACAATAGAATAAGTGCCAGGATCCTCTCTCCATCTCTGTCCATGCTGCTTTGGATGCAGCCCAGGCTGCCATTGGCCTTCAGAGCTACAAGCTCACACTGCCTGCTCCTGGCCAGCTTCTCCCACCAGCACCCCAGTCCTTTTCTCGGGCTGCTTTCTATCTCCTCCTCCCCCAGCCTGTATTGATAGTGAGGATTGTTCCAGCCCAGCTGCAGGACCCTGCTTGCTGCTGTTGAACCTCATGAGGGTCACCTGGGCACACCTCTCCTGCTTGTCCAGGTCCCTCTGGATGCCATCCTGTCACTCTGGCATCTCAACAGCACCACTCAGCTTGGTGCCATCTGCACACTTGCTGATGGTGTCTCCATCCCTCTGTCTATAGCACTGATCAAAATATGAAACAGCACAGGATGGGATGAGTGGAATCAGTTTTTCCTGGGACAAGGCTGGGGCTGTACTTGGAGATGTTAATGGGACCCAGCTGGAAATGGGAGATGGCCCAGACTCGACCCTGGTTTGATTAGGGTATGGAGTTGTGACTGTGACAGGGTCCAGCTTATGGGGAGAGTGGTTAAAGGAACACAGTATGCACTGGGATGACTCCCAGACTGCACTGTGGTACTGGGAGAGGGCTCAGTCTGGTCCTGGAAAGTGTTCAGGTGATGCAATTTTTCCTGGGAGGAGGCAAAATCTGTACTGGGAATGAGTCCTGCTATTTGGTTGGCACTGGGAGGGATGCAGCTGGAACTGGGAGGGGGCAGGAGATGCAGTTTCTAATGGGAGTGGGCCCAGTCTGTACTGGGTTGGAACCGGAGTACACAGTTAACATGTGGATGGGATCCAGAGGCACTGGGACAGAGCAAGATGACCCAGTTTGCTGGGGATCCAGTTTGGACAGGCCCAGACCCAGATTGTACTGGAAGGGCATGAGGGTGTGCAGTTTGTAGGGATATGAGCCAGGGGATACATTCTGTGCGGGGATGGGACCCAAGCTGCAGTGCTAGAGGACAGCAGGATCCACATTGTACTGGGATGAAGCCACATCTGTACTGGGAGGGGATAAAGGAACCATGTTTGGACTGAGTCTATACTGGAAGGGGGTCAGGGTATCCAGTTTGGACTCTGAGTAGGTGCAGTCTGTAACAGGAGGGGGTTGGGGTATGAAGGCATGAGGAGACCTCCTGTTCTGATGGCAGTGCTGCTCTGGAGCGCAGCTCTGTCCCACAAGCAGCCCTGGACTCTCCCTGCCTGCAGTCCCAGCACTGCCACCCAGCAGCACAGTGCCCAAGCTGCCAGAGCACTCAGGCCTTGCCCCAGCACAGAGGCTCAGCAGGAGAGGGTGGAAGGGAAGAAAGAACAGCTGAGGACAGCCCAAGCTGTGAGGCTGCCTGGCACTGCTGCTGTGCTGGGACTCTGCCCCTCCACCTCTGCACACAGGCACTGCCCTGCAGCTCCACAGAAGCCTTGGAGGAAGGAACTCTGAGAAACAACTCCCTGCAGGGTCCTTTATTGTGTTGAACACCCAGGGAGCACAGCTCCTCATGTCTGCAGCCTCTGGGTCACACCAGACAGGACAACACTGAACCAGAAATGGTCTGAAGAAAGACATTGGTGTGGGAACAACATTCTCCCAAGGGCAACAGCACCAGCAGCAGCCAGAACTCCAGCAGCCAGGCTGGGCCTGCGCTGAGTGACATCAGAACTGCTCTGCAGGAGAAGACAAAGAGTTTATTATTTCTGAAAGCATCCAGGGATCAGTTGGCTGAGGGCAGCCTTGAGCTCCTGGTTCCTCAGGCTGTAGATGAGAGGGTTGACTGCTGGAGGCACCACTGAGTACAGAACTGACACCACCAGGTCCAGGGATGGGGAGGAGATGGAGGAGGGCTTCAGGTTTGCAAAGAAGGCAGTGGTGATAAACAGGGAGACCACAGCCAGGTGAGGGAGGCAGGTGGCAAAGGCTTTGTGGCGTCCCTGCTGAGAGGGGATCCTCAGCACTGCCCTGAAGATCTGCACATAGGACACCACAATCAACACAAAAAAAAAGAAATAATAAAACAGACACTGGCTACAAGAAGCCAAAGTTCCCTGAGGTAGGATGTGGAGCAGGAGAGCTTGAGGATCTGGGCACTTCACAGAAGAACTGGTCCACAGCATTGCCCTGGCAGAGGGGCAGGGAAAATGTATTATTGGATGTGTGCAACAGAGCATAGAGAAAGCCACAGCCCCAGGCAGCTGCTGCCAGGTGGAGACAAACTCTGCTGCCCAGGAGGGTCTCATAGTGCAGGGGTCTGCAGATGGCAACGTAGCGATCGTAGGACATGGTGGTGAGGAGAAAATACTCTGCATCAATTAGGAATATGAAAAAGAAGAGCTGGAGAACACATCCTGCATAGGAGATCCCTGGTGTCCCACAGGGAATTAGCCATGGACTTGGGGACAGTGGTGGAGATGGCACCCAGGTCAAGGAGGCGAGGTTGAGGAGGAAGAAGTACATGGGGGTGTGGAGGTGGTGGTCCCAGGCTATGGTGGTGATGATGAGGCCATTGCCCAGCAGGGCAGCCAGGTAGATGGCCAGGAAGAGGCAGAAGTGCAGCAGCTGCAGCTGCCTTGTGCCTGGGAATGGCAGGAGGAGGAAGTGGCTGATGGAGCTGCTGTTGGCCATCTGCTGCCTCTGGCCATGGAGATCTGTCCAAGGAGGGAAAAGGCAGTGACAAGTTAGGGCACACTTCTCTCAGCTCATTGTAACCCCTGTCCCTGAGCTGCATGAGGAATGGATCAGTTCAGTCCCATCACTACCAACCAGTGATGGTTCTCACAGCTTCACATGCAGAACTGCCATGAGGATTCCTCTGGTGTCAGAACAGAAAGTGACCAACAACCAGTCCCAGGGAATGAGAGTCCCATGGAGAGGTGGACAACCAGGGACCAGTTTTGCAGTGCTGCAGAGACAGTGAAGGGGAGGAAGGCAGAGGGACTTGGGATGAATCCTTCTCCTTCCCCAGCTCTGCTCTCTGCAGCTCACAGGATGGAACTGAAGAGCTTTTGTCCTCCTTCTGTGTGCACACTCCAGGAGCCTTCAGATGAATGTCAGCTGCCAAGGTTGTGACTCCCGACCTGGAGCCCATAGCTTTGAGGGCACTGCCTCTGCTGGGTAGAAGAGGAGAGCAAAAGGTTGCATTGGGAAATGTGTCTGCAGTGCAGAGAATGGCACAGAGGTGCCTGATCCCCCTTGCCAGGGCATCTCTGCCTGAAGATCCCTCTCCCCCCACTGCCCAAGTCCATGCTGCCAGCAGCTGTGTCTGCCAGGAGCTGCTCTCTGTGCCCATCTCTCCTCCCTGTCCCTGCTGACAGATCCCATCCCATCTGCTGTGTGCTCAGCTCTGCCCTGCAGACCCCTCCCACCAGCAGACACTGACCAGGGGCAGCTCTGGGTGTGCAAGGGTCAGGAGCAGCTCAGACAAAGTTGATGAGACCTTTGGTCTCAGAGTCTTTTGCAGAGTACAGAAATAAGCTCCAGTCTCACACAGCCCACCCAGCACAACAAGAGGCTCGACATTCAAAGCCAAGACTCCTTCCCTTCCAGCAAAATGCTGCCTTGATGCTCTTCTGGAAAGCCTCCTCAGAAATGCCCAGGGGGAGTTGGAACTGAGCGCAGCTCTGGCCAACACAGCTCCCTCACCACAGAAGAAGGATCCTGCCCTGCCAGGGCTGTCTCCTGCCACTCAGCTTCTCCCCACAGCACTGTGTGGAGCTCCCTGGGCAGGCTGAGAGCTGAGCCTGGCAGGCAGCAGAGTCCCTGCCCCAGCACACAGCCCCTGGGCTGCAGGGACCCTGCTCTGAAGGACAGCCCTCACCACCCCTGCCTGCACCCCAGGCTCCACAGCTCTTCAGAAAAGCCTGAAAAGAGCCTCTGCACAGGAAGATTTCCTTCCAGCCCCCAGCAGCTGTGGCTGTGCCAGCTTTAGGAGATGCCTCCAGGAGCTGCAGCTGCACTGCCCTGCCCCCACAGACTCACCATGTCAGTGACTTCAGAGACTTCTCCTCCTGTCAGCTCTCAGTCACCCTCCTGGACACCTCCAAGCTTTCTTTGTCTTCTTCATCTTGCTGAGATCCACTGGCAGTGCCCTCAGCCCTGCTGTGCAGAGCAGAGGAGCTGCTCCTGGGCACAGCTGACACTTTTCATTGCTGCCTACTTTCCAACAGCTCCCTCCAGCCACAGAGCTCAGCCCAGCTGAGCAGCAGAGGACCAACCCAAGGGCATTTTAATGACCCTCTGGTGGCTTTGGTGCCAGGTAAACATCAGAGACTGAGAGGGAGATGATGAAATCTCGCCAGAAGTTGAAGTCACTTTCCAACTCTGAAGTTTCTTCTCTTGTTGATGGTCCCAGTGAGGACACTGCTGGGAAAGTGTCTGCAGGCTGTGGTTGGAGCAGAGAACTGGAGGCAGTGCTGAGAGGTCAGGACAAGCAGAGGAAGATGTCTCTGATGCTGAGCAAACCTGGAGGTGTTTCATTAATGCCAAGGGACAAGCCCTGAGCCCTGGCTCCTGGACAGGCAGATCCTGTCCTCACTCACCCCTCAGGGTGATTCCTGGAGCAGTGAGATGTGGAGAGGACCAATGTCAAGGGCAGGACTATGGCACAACCCCTCCCAGGACAAGGATGCAATGAGGCCCCAGGGCTGGAAGGAGGAGTTGTCTCCTCAGAGGCATCAGTGGCACAGATCACATCCAGTACCCAAGGCATGAAGAGCTTGGCTCTGCCAGGAGCCTTTCAGCTCTCCCACAGCCCTCTGTCATCTGCCCCTCAGGCTGTCCTCTGCTGCTGCATCAGCTGAGCCTCTTTCCCTGCAGGCTGTAGTCACCCAGCCAGCTGCCCCACCTTGCTGCCACCTTCCTTTGCTGCTCTCTCTCCATCCTCCCTGGCTGTTCCTTGAAACTCCAAGCCTTGGAGTGCTCCAGGCTGCTGCTGGGGGATGTCTTGCAGTGACATTTCTTTTTCCTCATCTCCACTCTGCACCTCCCCATCTGCACTTTGTGGCTTTGTTTCTTTCTCTTGCACTTTGTCACTGTGCAGAAAAGCTTCTCCATGTCTCAAACCACTCCCCAAGCACTCTCAGGCTACTCTGCTCCTGTCCTCACTCTTCACACCATTGAGCCTATGGCTGTCAGCCTCTCTCTACTGGTCATGTGCCTGAGGCCTCCCAAGCGCATCTTGGGAGATCTCTGGGCACTCTCCAAGGTCTTTACAGATGGAGATGTGGTGCTCATAGGACAACAAAGAAACTTTAGACAAAGTGCTGTAGTGGTGGGCAAGGGGCAGTGGTTTTGAACTGGAAGAGGAGACTCAGATTGGATAGAAGGAAGAAATGTTTTGCAAGGAGGGTGGCAGGACACTGGAACAGGTTGCCCAGAGAAGGGGATGTCCATCCCTGGAAGTCTCCAAAGTCAGGCATTTCAGCAACCCAACCTAGTGGGAGATGTCCCTGGCCATGGCCAGGGTGTTGCACTCAGTGCTCTCTTCCATCTCTGCCAATCCAAACCATTCCAGATTCTTTGATTCCAATATCCCCAACCCCTTCTCCACAGGGCTGCAGCTACCTCCCTACACCATGGGGCTGTTTGCATCTCCCCTAGGCCCCTGCACCCCCATACAAAGGAGATTATTGCCCTTCCTGGCCATGAGTGGCAATGGCTTGGGCAAATCCAATCCAGTCCCAAAGGCACCTCCCTCAGAAGAGGAAAGCAGCAATGAGTTCTGCTGAGGCAGGAGGAGAATCTGAGACATTGGAATGAATTGGATGGAATTCAGCAAAGGGAACAGAGATGTCAACAGGTTCAGTTTGGTGCCAAGGGACACTCTCTGATGTTCACCATGGGAGACTCCTGCAGAGGAGAATCAGTTTGGGGGAGGATTAAAAGATTGTGAAAGGAAAATCTCCTTGGGGCTGGAAGGATTTGACATGGAGCCTGGGAAGAAAGGCCTCAAGGAAGCCCTTCTGTTGCCTCACAAGGCTCTGAATGGACTCCCTCACTCTCTCAACAACTTGAGAGAGAAGCCTGTCTGGGGTTAAATCCAATCCTAGTGCCAGACTTGGTCCCTGGTTTATGACTCAGAGTTTGGGTGCAGGGATTTCAGGGGCAGTGCTTTCCCCAGGCACTGTGGCTCCTATAGAACTTGAAGGCAGCAGCAGCAGTTTGAAATCCCTTCAACAGTTCTGGTGAATCTTGAGCTCAGGCTGTGGGATTTCATAGCAGCACTTAACAAGTCAAACCCCAACAGCTGGTTACAATCAATGCAGGGATTTAGATCAGGATTCCACAGGCTTTGACCCACAGTCCCTATCTTGAGGTCCAACAGCTGAGGAGATGTGAAGAGAGAAGCTGCTAGGGAAGACTGAGGCAAAATGTGTTTGTGTAGCTCAGCCTTCTCCTCACCCATTGTTACCAGCTGTCCAGTCTTGCTCATCACAGAGGACATCCTTCCTTTGACTTCCCTTCTCTGGCTGGCAGGCCTGCAGAAGCTGCTTCTTGTTCTCGGCATGCCTAGAAAGGTTCAGCTCCAGCCATAGCTTGGCCTTCCTGACCCCATCCCTACACCACAGGGCAGTGTCCCTGTGCTCTTCCCAGCATCCCTCTCCCTGCTTCCACTGCCTGTGCAGTTCCTTCTTGCCCTTCACTTTCACCAGCAGGTCTTGACCAGGCCGCCAGGGGAAGAGTGGAATCCTCATCCCTAGAGGTGTTCCAATCTGTGCAGCCCTGGCACTGCAGGACAGGGGTTCATGGCCATGGTGGTGTCAGTTCTCAGAGGTCTGTTGCAACAGAAAGGATTCTATCACTCTATGCTTCCATGACTCAGCCATGCCAGTCTCTTGCCTGCCTTGCCTGATCTCTTTCCACCAGCTGTTAATGTTTGTGTGCAGCTGGCTCCCCCTGACTGTGCTGAGCCATCAACACAAGGCCACAAGCTGAGAAACTGCAGGGCACTACAGCTAATGAAAGGAGTCCCTGGATTTGTGCTGACATGAGCAGGAGGCAGCATGACAAGCCTCTTGTTTGCATTGTGCAGATGAGATCTCAGCAGATGAGCTGTGGTGAACCTGAATGAGCACAAACACCATCAGCTGTTGCTGGAGGTACCAGGGCACTGGAGGTTTGAGGAGCCTCCCAGCCTCTGGCAGGGGCAGCAGGAGGCCAGGGAGACTGTCTGACTGCTGCAGGGCAGGGCCTGTGTGAGTGATGGGGAAAGACTCTGTCTCTGAACATCCCACACTCCATTAGGGGACATTGCTGTGTGTCACTCCAGAACAAACCCTACTGGCCCAGGCAGATTCATCTCAGATGGCTTGGGCAGGCTGCTGTCTGCTCACATCAGCCTTGCTGGACTGTGCCCTGAGATGTGCACAGAGCCATCCCAGAGGTTCTGGGCTCCTTGGAAAAGGCCTCTTCAGAACACCAAACAGGAGGGTGGGAACATTGCAGGCTGGTCACCCTCAGCACAGTCCCTGGGAAGGTGAAGGCTCAAACACCTCTGCAGCCATTTGCAGGCCCTTGCAGGACAAGAGAGGTAGTGCTGAAGCCATATGGGTAGGGGCAAGAAGGGGATGTTTTGTGCCTGGACCTTAGCCAGGGCTTTGCCATGGTCCCCCATAGTCTCTTTAGAGCCAGACTGCTGAGAGCTGGAGTGCAGAAAAGGGTGAGGTGGTGGCTGAAGCCCAAATGTCACCAGTGGAGAGTCCTTCTGTCAGGCACATGCCAGTGGCATCCCTCAGGGCAAGCCCTTGGGCCAGCACTGTGCAATGTCTTCATGAACTCCCTGCACCATCTGAGCCAGGGCCTTTGCAGCTCCTCTGGAGATGAAGCCAAACTGGGCAGAGCCATGAGGGACTTCATCTGCTGAACCCTGCCCTGAGCAGGATCATTGGACAAGAGGATGTGCAGGAGTCTCCTCCACAACTGCAGCAGGACAGAGCCAGCAGCTTCTCCACTCAAAGCCTTGGTAGGAAATCTGCCAGATGGATCTGGTGAAACTTTGATCTGCTCAGGCTCTGGCCACAAGGAGGCTGAGGGCTGAGGGTGCAATCCTGTGCTCAGCTGTGTCTCAGGAACTCACCACATAGTAGGAAGCCAAGGACTGGGAAGGGGGAGGTGAGGCCACTTCTGCCTCCTGAGAGGATTGGCCAACAGCAGGAACAGAGCTGGGAAAGGGACTGTGAGGTCAGGTGTGTCTGCAGGAGCTGCTAGGGCAGCCCTGGGCTCCTGGCTGGCAGATGGGCAGAGTGATCTGTGAGATGGCCTCTGCCAAAGGGCCTGGGCTGACTGCAGGAAGGTGCTGATGGGTTGGTTGCTGTGTCTCTGCTGCCTGAGGACCTGAGAGGACAGCAGCAGGCACAGGGCTTGGTGCTGTCCAACCAAGAAACTGCAAGGCCAGCAGCCTTGGGAGCTCCTGCTGAGGTAGGCAAGATCAGGAGAGAGGAACAGTGCCAGATGGTGCAGCCTGGCAGGTGCAGCCTGGCCATGGGGAGCAAGAAACCTCTCTCAAAGGGTAGTGCTGTGGCCTGGGAAGTTCTGCAGAAGGAGTCTGGGATCAGCCCTTCTCTTTGTGTCCCCAGGAGCAGAGGGTGAGTGTGTGGCAGGTGTCAGTGAAGGCATGGGAAGGCCAAGGTGGGGAAGTGAGAGGAGTGTCTGCAGCCTGCAGGGCAGGAGAAGCAGCTGTGAGACAGTGCAGGACAAAGCTGTGGGAGAGCTGGCCAAGGGCAATGGCAGTGGTGGGAGTGATGAAGAGAAGCCAGGCTGTGCCCTCTTGACTCTGGCAATTCTCTGCCCCTGAGACCTGTGAGGAGCTGTTGTCCTAAGGCACTGGGAGGGCCTCACTGCCTCTGTCCACAGCCCCAGGAAGGCTGGGGACTGTCAGGCCCTTGTCCTCCACTCAGCATCACAAACCCTACAGGGATGCTAAAGGAAGGCTGGAGAGGGACTTTTCATGAGGGTGTCTGGTGACAGGGCAGGAGGGAAAGGTTTGAAGGTGAGGAAAAGGAGGTTTAGACTGGGCCTTAGGAAGAAGTTCTTCAGTATGAGGGTTGTGGCACTCTGGAATAGGCTGCCCAGGTAGGATGCCCTCTCCTGAGGGTGTTGAAGGCCAGGCTGGATGAGGCCTTGAGCAGCTGAGTCTATAGGAGAGGCATCCTTGCCTATGGCAGGGAGGTTGGAGCAGATGAGCTCTGAGGTCCCTTCCAGCCTAGGCCCTGCTATGCTGCTATGAAACCCACAGCCCACCCCCACTGCACCTGAAGAGCCTTGACCCACACATGAGGGACAGGAGCTGCCTGCCCAGGGGCTGTGCTCAGGCCTTGGCCTTTGTGCTGCAGAACCCAGAGCCAGAGTTTGCTCTCCTGCACTTTGCCTTTGCCTGCTGCAATCACAGCCTCTCCTGAGCTGCTCTAATGAGTCCCTGGGGAGGCTTTGGCAGTAACAAGCCTCAGTGGGGCCAATCAGTGCTTCAAGGTACTTTGTCTTTTCTTCTTGCTTCTTGCACAGCTCTTCACTCTTCTCTCAGTACCTGAGGTTCATGGAATGATCCCCAAATGCCCTGAGGAGCTCTTTGTGTCTTTGTTGTTTCCTTCCAGATTTCAAAGTGCACCTTACAAAGCTCAGATTTTGAGGGTAAACTATTTGGTTCCTTCTCAGATGAGGGCAGAGGTGACAGCAGCATCCACCAAGCCAGAATGATGCAGGCTGTCTGCTCAGGAGGTCTGGAGTGGAGGAGAAGTTGTCCTTTGAGGGCTGACATTGAGTGGACAACTTTGCTCCTCACCCTCCCCAACCTCCCCACTGCTGTCCCTGCCCACCTGGGCCTTCCATCCCTGCTCCTTGCATCAGACTTCTCCACTGCTCTCTGCAGCTGGAGCTCACAGTTCCATGGCACCAGCTGCCCCCTGCTCTCCTTAGACAACTGCCTGCACACAGCCAGAGAATTGTTGCTCTTTGGAAGCAAAGCCAAGGCTGAGAAAGTTCCTTCAGCAGTCCAAGCCATCTGGAACCATCTGCTCAGCACAAGCTGTCTCTCAGAGGCTGCCCAGGAGTTCAGTTTCCTTCTGCTAAAGCTCAGGACAAGCACTCACAAAGGTTCAACATTCTCAGAGGATGAGAACTGAGCCTGGAGAACTCTGACTTGGTGCAGGCCCTTGGTGCAGGTTGTGCCTGAGAGATGTCTGAGTGGGGGAGATGCTGGACACAGCTGCTGTGATCCAGGAGAGCTCCAAGGCTCTGGCTTTAGGGTCACTCTTTTGAGAGGTGGAGATCATTGACTTCCATCAGGTCTTTCTCTGATCTGGAGACCCTTGGATGCTGAATCATCCTGGGATCTTTTGCCACTTGCACAGACCCTGAAGCTTTGACCTCCAGAGTTTTCTTTCAGCTCCCTGTTGGCTGTGATCCAAGCACAGATGCACTGAGCTGGCAGGAGGTGACAAACCCCCAAGCTGTAGGGAGGGCAGTGCAAGGCTGGGAGAGCCCTGATCAGGGCTGAGCCATTCCTTGCAGGTCAATCCTCTCCTCTGAACCCTTTGCTTCTCTCTGGATGGGCTCATATCCTTCTCTCTCTGCATCAGCCCTGCTCCTCTGTGCTGGGGAGGAGCAAAGTTTGTATATCTGCTCCTTGGTACAGGCCAGAAGGTAAAGAACCCAACTTTGGGACAGCAGCAAGATCCCAGGCAACAGCTGATGCCTGAGCACCTCTCAATCCCCTCCAGACCATTCTTCCAAACCACACTTCACCACTTGTGGAGCTTAAGGGTCATTGGCTGTGATGGGAATGTAGGAGTTCATCTCCCTGAGCCCCAGGTGGTCAGGTATCAGTTGCATGGCCAGAGGGGGATGGTGGGATGGCTACATCCTGGGGGTGTCAGCCCCATCAGCACTACAACCAGGGGACTCGGCACAGGAGTTAGGGCTCTGATCCCTCCATTGCAAGAAGTCACACACAGGGTCCTTACTTGCCAGTCACTTGGTCCCCAAGGATTTGCCCAAGAGCACAGGGGTGACCATTCCTCTCAGCAGCATGGCCTCCCAGAATGACCTGGACAAGATCTGGGAGAGAAGGATCACTTGAAGAATAATTTGGATGAGCCAAAGCTCTGCCTTGAGGAATAGCAGAAGTGGTTGATGAAGACATGGATGAGGACAGCAAGGAGGAAGTGTATGAGGATTAGGAGGAGGATGACAATAATGGTGTGGAGGACAAAGGGGATGATGTGGAAAAATAGGAGGATGATATGGAATAGAGAAGAATAAAGAGAAGGAGGAAGAAGATGAACAGGAGGAAGATGGGAAACCCATATCAGCCCCTCTGTGCCACCCAAGCAGCCACATTGGTGCCCTGAGGGTGGGCAGAGCTTCCTTCCCACCCATCTTGGAGCTGCTGAAGCCCCACTGCCCCCAGCCCAGTGCCCAGCCCTCTGTCTGTGATGACTACGGCACGAACTTCTTCCTCAGCTCCAACCTCATCCGGCACTGCTGCGTCCACAGCCAGAAGCAGCTGCACCTCTGAGCTGCCTGAGGCAAGAGCTGCACTCAGATGGCCACCCTCAGCCAGCACCGCTGCACCCACACCCGTGCCAGCGCTTTACCTGCACAGGCTGCAGCAAGGGCTTCATCCGCAGCTCCTCCCTCACCTGGCATATTCACCCCCACACCGGTGACCAGCGTGCCCCAGGGGACACAGCAATACACCGACCCCGGCACTGCCAGGCCATACGTGACCCCCCTTGGGGGACCTTCTCCAGGAGCTTGAACTGCAATCTCCTCTTCTACACCTTCTTTCCTCAGGAGCAAATGTGCCCCTGCCCTTCTCTGCACCAGCCAGTGCTGAGGAGAGGAATGACAGTGCTGAGTCAGCACAGCTGGCAGCAAGACTGCAGCTGGGTTGGGATTTGGCTCTTTGTTCCTCAACACTTTGGGTTTCCTAGAGGTGAAAGGAAAACCTCATCCCAAGGATAATGCCTGATTAGAATGGAAACCCCAACCCTAATAAAGTATTGTCTTTGGTTGGTTTTCCTTGGACATTTCTTTCCCAAAAGATCACTTTTGGGGGCATTTCTTCCCAGGGCCAGGGCTGGAGCCATGTGCTCAGTTCAGGGAGGTGTCCTTGAGGGGTCCTGGGAGAGTCTTGAAGGTCAAGTGAGGAAATCAAAACAACTCCTGGCCATTGAACAGGATCCTTTCATAACCTGCATGGACATGGAATGGATCACTCCAAAGCTTACACGTGCTTGTCCTGGAGGCACAAGTCTGAACATGCCCAAACACAAACCCCCTTAGACCCCTCCCCGTGGAGCTGGGGTGCTCAGCACAATACTAGACAGAAGGCAAGGTGCTGGTAAATCTGCAAAGCTGGACAGGCCAGGCTTGTCTAGGCAGGTCCTGTGGTCAAGGGAAACAAAGTGCACTTTTGCAGCTGTGCCTGGCCAGCTGCCACCCTTATGGACTCCCTGTGCAGCTTCCCATGGCTTGGGCAAACTTTATTCTCTAGGCTGAACTCTCTTGTTCCTCTCTTTCTTTCTCTTCTGCCATTGGCCATTATTGTCTTCAGCACCTTATTATCCAAGCCAGGAGGGTAAACAACTCTCCCTTGTTGTACCAAGGAGCCCTGGGGTTCCCCAGAGCCTATTTTGTCCATATGAAGCCGGAACACTCAGTAGCTGCAGCAGGTGAATGCTGCTGGACTGGAAAGCAGCCTCTGCATGCCTGCTGTCTGAGTCTGCAGCCAGAAAGTTGCTCTGCTCCACCTGTGACACCTGAGGTGCCGGTGCAAGCTGCTGGAGCCGTGGTAAGACAAATGAGAACTACTTGTCCCACCCTGAGTACTGGAGAACTGCGAACCTCTTGCCCAGCCAGCAAGCCTCCCCATGTCCTGTGAGCCAGTAGCTACTCACTCAGAGCCCCAACAAGCTGCTGCAGCCTGAGCTGAGAGCAGCTGCCTATCTGCTCACAGAGAAATTCCGCTCCAGGGGGAGACTGCTTCTCCCACTCCACACTCACACTCTGCACAGCTCCTCTGCTGAGCACCATCTTCTCTGCTTTGTTTCACTTGTGCAGGCTGCACTCTGTGCTTTGGAGCATAATTGCAGTGTCCAAAAAGGTCCCAGGCAACAGTGTCCTGAGCACAAAGGCTGATTCCTATCAAGTCTCTTTGTACAGCTCTGTGCCAGACACCTCTGTAGCAGCCATAGATTTCCCCTTGCAGGTGAACTGCCCTTGAGGCATTAGCTCTTTCCTAAGCTGAATCAATGTTTGAAAGATTCTAGCTTGATTCAACTGTTAAAGTTGTATTGAATGTGTATGTTGTGAAATACATTAACCACAACCAAACAGCTGTACCTGTGTGGGTGGTATCACAGTATCACATTAGAGGTTGGCAGGGACCTCAAGAGACCATCAGGTCTGACCCCCCTGCCAAAGCAGGATCACTTAGGGTAGTCCACACAGGAGTGTACCCAGGTGGCTTTTGAAAGTCTCCAGAGAAGGAAACTCCACAAGCTGTCTGGGCAGCCTGTTCTAGTGCTCTGTCACCTGCACTGCAGAGAAGTTGCTCCTCATGTTGAGGTGAAATCTTCTCGGTTCAAGCTTGAACCTGTTGCTTCTTACCTTAGATTGGCCCCTCCACTTGACACCCACCCCTCAGATATTTATACACATTGATGAGATTGATATTAAAGCATTGATTTAAATTATTTTTTATAATTAAAGAATTAATATATTTGTATTAATATATTTGAATAAATATTAATAATTGATAACAGTGCTGAACAAGGTTAACCATATGCCTCATATAGTATTAGTAATACAGACGCATTAGAATGATAAAATCTTCTTTGAAGAGCTAAAATCCTTCCATTCCTTGCTCTTTGCTGCCATCTGCTGTCCTTGTGTCAACATTGTAGTCACTGTGTCATCCTCTTGTATTTTTCCTGTTGGTTTTCTGCCAATCCCACAGGACTGTTCTCATCTTGTTACTGAGGCCCAGGTGTGTGAGAACCCATCCTGTTTTCCAGACTCAGCCTTACCTCTCTCTTTGATGTCTGGGGCTGTGGTCTGCTGCCTTATGTCCCTTCACTCTACCAAGCTCCATGGTTCCTTTATTGATGGCTGAAGGCTACTCTAATGAGTGGGAAAGTTTCTAACAGTTAGTGAGGAGTTAATGAGTCTCCTTCCTTCAGCTGTCCTGCTGAGACTGCTGGGCAGGGCTCAGGTGAGGGCCAGCTCTGAGGGGCAGGGGTTGTGTTTGGTCTAGGTTGAGGCCAGGGTTAAGGTCAAAGGACCAATGCTTAAGCAATGTAAAGGCTGGGGCCAAGATGAGCAATGGGGGCAGAGTCAGGGTCAGGGTTGTGTTTGGGAGGGGATGATCTGTATGGGGTTAGGTGCAGGAGGGGTTCAGTTCCACTGTGTTAGAGCAGGGGACTGAGTAGAGAGGATGGGAGGGGCCCAGTCTGTATTGTGAGGTGTGGTATTTTCAATGCAGACCCCAGTAAGACTCCCCCACTGCAGGGGACTGGGCAGGGAGAGAGGGAGATACTTCCCTTCCTGTGAGCCCACCAAGAGTGGGTTAGACATTCCACCTTCCAATGTCAAGGTCCAGGACAAGAGATAAATTTCTTGGTGTGATGAAGAGATTATTAATTTATGAATATGAAATATGAGTTATATAAATATTAATTTTTATTAATTATTTAAATGATCAATAACCAGTGAGTCACTATTTTATATCCATATTCTAGTGCGTGACTGTGAAATACATCCCAGAAGTGGTTCAGTATTGATTATTTGGACTCAATTAGAATATTTACAGAATTAATTCCCATTAACATAAGTCAGGCTGCAATTCTGCCACTTGTCCACTAGGTGGCGACTCGACGAGACCCTGGCAGCTGCTTAACTCTATACAGAGGTATTACTCTGTGTCAGAGGCTAGAAGTAGAAATGTGCTGCTAAACACAGGTGCTTTAAACTGAGCATCAGTGAGTTTGAAGCAGGTGGAAGATTCACTGTGTCCTTTGTTTGTAGCAAGGTTAGGTTCCAGCAGGCTGCTGTCACCAGGGCTGGCTCCTGGGTTGGTCTGGACAGCGATGGTGGAGGCAGACTTCTCCCTCCTGCGGCAAAGGAGAGGGGATGGAATGTAGGCTAGCCAGTAGGCAGGCTCTGTTTACAGGACTGAGGCAGCTCCCTCTGGACATCAGGGAGTGGTCCTGCAGGGTTGGCCTGGCAGGGCTGGTAGGGCTGGTTCCAGGACAGGGTCGGCCCTCATGGCAGTGACCTTCAGGGCCAGTGAGGATGGCCCTGGGGAAGTGCAGCTGTGTGGAGCGGTGACTTCCCTTTGCTTGGCTCGAAGGAGCAGGCAGGACCCTATCAGAGCAGTCCTGGCTTTGCAGCACAGGGCATGAACGGTGCTCTGGATTCCCCTGGGGTTCACAGGGCACAGAGCAGCAGAAGCGGCAGCTCCTCTTCTCTCCCACAATGGCAGGGTCATGTGGCAGTGCTGGTCCTGTTTTCTGAGCTGACACACACAGGGTTGTGCAGCTCCTCAGTCTGCGCTTCAGGCTGAGGCAGACGTTTGCACTGCCGGACTCAGCTAAGTCCTTTCCTGGCAACTGGGCAGATCTTACCCTTGGGGGTCCAGTCCTCTTGAGGGCATGTTAGGCTCTTCCGACCGGTGAGGCTGGCAATGCAATTCTGTAGCTTCTCAGGCTCTCAGCATTGGTCTCTCCTCTGGAGATGCTCTCCGGGCTAAGGCTCAACAGGCCTGCCCGGATGCTGGCTTCTCCTCATGTGGGAAGGCCACTAGTTTGCTTGCATATAGGAGAGAGACTTAATAGCAATGAGCTCAATGGCAGAGGCTATGGCATGAGCTCAGTCTCAAGCAAGGAGAGAGAACCCAGTGAAAGAGGGCAACGTATTTACAAGCTGGGGCAATACTGATAGGTTCCTGGAGGCTGGATGTGGCCAATGGGCACTCTCGTAAACAACTGGCTGCAGCCTATGGGAGGCGTGAAGCTGGAATTATGCCATGCTTGGCATCAGCACCAGCATCCCATGCCATGGGGGTGTGCAGGGGTCTGTGCCACCTTGGCCTTTGTTCCCTCATGAAAGGAGGGGGAACTTGTCCATGTGCTGGGACAAGTTTCAGTATCTGGGCATAATGTGCCTTCCCCACAGCAGACCCAGTCTGTACTGGGAGAGCTCAGAGAGGTTCATTTTGTACCTGGAAGGGGCCCCAGTCTGACCTGGGAGGGCATTGGGGGATCAGTTTGCAGGGATGGGTCCTGGTCTGTGCTGGGATGGAATCAGGGTTCCAGGAGATGCATCTTTTACTGGGATGAGACTCAGACTGTGCTGGGAGATGGCAATGGGATCCCATTGGTACCAGGATCAGACTACAGCTGCCCTGGGATCAGGATACCCACTTTGTGCTGTGCTGGGTGCAGTTGGGACTGGGAAGGGGATCAACATTGGCAGTGCTGCCTTCTCAATTCTGTTGGCAGCAGAGTGCAGGCCACAATTTGCTGTTACCTGGAGGGGTGTGCAATACACCTGGAATCAACTGCCCCAGGGGTGGAAGCAGAGCTCCACCATTTGTCATGGACTAATCCAAACTGCACTGGGATGGCTGATGCCCCTGAACATCTCCAGTACACCCATGATGTTGGTGCAGCCCTGAAAATGGATGAGTTGGCAGTAAATCTTGCAGAGTTAGGCCTATCTGAAGAAACCTTGAGACGCCTGAGAAAGATCAACAAGCTGTAACGGCCCTGAAGATATTTACGGCCTTGAAGAGCTGGGAAAGTCCCTAAGCCTGCAAAACACAGAACTTGTGGATAGCTGCAACTGGAGGAGAAACCGCAAGGGAGGCAGAGTTGACATTTAGCAATAGCCAATAAGATGATGACTGGAATATGTAATTATAGCCTAAGCATATATAAGGTGTTTGATGCTTAATAAAGTTTGGACCTAACAAATCGTATCGATTGTGAGTTAGCCCCCTTCTTGCGGCAAGTGGTGCCGAAACCCGGGACCCTCTGAAAGGAAGAAAAGAGGGAACCATTTACCGTTTGCTCCTGTGCAGACGACAGAGAATCGAGCAGCCACCGAGAACAAGAAGGAATCCGGCCGGTGATAGCAGTTAACTGAGCGTGCTGAAGAAAAGCGACGCTGGAGCCGAAGACGCTGGATTGAAATTAAGCTATAAGAATGATTTGTTGGAGAGAATATGGAAACAAACTGTGGGACTGATCATAGATGGTGACAAAAATGCCATAAAGCTGCAAAAGCGGCCGGGGACAGGCACGGTGAAGCACTCCGCGAAACAGAAGAGCTGTGTTAAACGCCCTCCAAACTGTCCTCTCCGAGAGAGGTATTATGACAATTCTGGCATTTTGAACGGACTAACTATCCTCTCCGTGAGAGGTATTACTGAGATTACTGGGATTTTGAAAGGGCTATTAGCATGGGCCCAGAATCCTGATTTTATCCCCAGAGCAACAGAAGCTTTTACTACCAAAGCACGGGACAAACTGGAGCCTAGCTGTGGGATGAGGTGCTAAACACCAGCCACCACCCAGCAGGGAGGAAGCGATAAAAAGGCAGCGAAACTTGTGGTTCAGCGTGTTTGATCCCATTCATCAACATCTCCTTCTAATATCACCAACGATATTATCTTCGGATTCGGAAGAGACAACACCGACGCTGAGGAATCAAACAGTGCCAACTTTGTATCACAGTCCCTCTTAGGAAAATGGAGCGCTTGGAGGCTCGCGGTTATGGCATTCTTACAACCGCACCACTTCCGTGAGCCCCGACGGCCCCCACGGCCACCGACGGCTCCGACTGAGGCGGCACCGACCGACGCACCACCGACACCGGCAGCACGGACTGTAGTGGCCCCCACGGTGGCCCCCACGGCAGCAGCCACGGCAGCAGCCCCAGCGGCCGTCCCCATGGCGGCGGCACGGCGGCGGCCCGGCAGCGGCCAGCACCAGCGGTCACCTCACCGTCCCCCCGCCTCCTACGCCCCAGACATTGTCAGCAGAAAACATCACTACGACGGAGGCTACAATCGAATTCCAAAGGGACGATAGTGTAAGGGATTGGGAGGTGGGAGGAACGGGGAACTGTCCCGCTGCGCCGCTGGAAAGGTATTGTGAGAAATGCAGTAATAGAAGGAATCTGTAGATTTTCCTGTACATGCATCTCCTGTGGTATATTCTGGCATTTGACAATGCTAACGAAAAAGCTAAACAGGTTCCCAGCATTTTATCAATAGTTCATTCTTGAGTCCACAAAATGTTGTTGTCGAGTCCCATCAACACGGTCCTCTGGGTCACCAACCCTGTGCTCTGTTCATTGGCAGATCGTCTACTTCTAGACAGGGCATCCTTATAATTCCTGGTTCAATAGATTCTGATTATGATTGGGCTAAGAAAGTTATGCTCTATAGCATTACCCCTCCTGTTAGCACTCTTGTTGGGACAGAAATTGTTCAGCTAATACCATTTGAATCCTGAGTGCCTAAAACTTGTAACACGATTTGAGGATAAGAAGGCTAAGGGAAAACTAGAACAGATTGTGACTATCAGGAGCTGATGTCACTATTGTATCTCGTCATAAATGAAATGGTCTCGAGTTTAAAAAGTTTAAAGGGTTTTAAATGTATCAAACAACCTGGGTCAGCAAAGAGCCAGTGCAATTAGCTTTTACGACGGCAAATCAATCACTGTAAGACCGTATGTGTTAACCTTCCAGTTACTCTATTGGGTTGAGACACCTTAAGTTAGCTAGGAGCAAAACTTGTTTCTGTTCATTTTCTGTGGCGGCTACTGGTCAGCAACCAACCCTCAAATTAAAATGGAAAACAGCTAATCCAGTATGGGCAGAGCAGTGGTCGCTCAGGCATGATAGGCTGCAAGTTGTTAGGACCCTTACCGCAGAAAACAATTGCAACTACTGCACACCTTGCCCCCCTCGTCTTTTTCTGGTACGACTCTAGTCTACCAAAGCTCTGTTCTGATTTAAAGCAACAGTGCTAATTTCATCATTTCTGATTGTAATGTCTTTCAGAGTTTGGTTATTAGAGTTTTGTTTAGTTTCCTAGTAAGCATAATGAATAGTAAGTATTTGGTATTTACAGGTACTTAGTACATAGTAATTGTAGCAAGGTATAAGGACTAGTAATGAGTTCACATTGTAAGATTTCTTATGGTTTGAACCTTCTTAGTTGTGTGCCTAGGCATTTCAAAGGAGCTCCATGTAATATAGTTAAGGTTTGTAGTAAATGGTAATATAGTTAAGGTTTGCAGTAAATAGCTATTAATTTTTAAAAGTATTCCTTAGCTAATGTGTAGAACAATCAAGACCATGAGGAAACAGCATTTCCCATGAAGTTGAACATCGATCACAATAACTGTTATGATAATCTGGGATCAAAAGCATCGATCAGAAGAATGTACCACAGCACCCTGTGAATTTGGACTGAATATTATGGTTAGTTGATTGTTGTGTGATCAGGGAAAATGTTCTGTAGTGGGTTGAGTCAGCCCCCTCCCCACCACGGGCAAAAATAACAACTCAGACAAACGGATTGCAAAAGTGATGGAAAGTTTAAATGAAAAAGCAGTGAATGTTTACAGAGAGAGCCAGAAGCAGTGACAAAAGAAAATCCCAAAGCATACCCAGAATGATCCCATCCCCACCTGGGGGTACATCCAAGACCCCCAGGGCTCCTTCTTCCCCCCTCCCCACTGCTAGGCTAGTCTCAGCCGGCCAGATCTGAGACTGCCCATCCCCCTGTGGCCTTGGGCCTAGCCAGGCCCACAGCCGGGAGACAACATCTCCCCCAGTTACCGGGCGATGGCGAGGAAGAAAGAGGAGGTGCCAGACCTCGCACTGGATCTTATAGTGGTGGTGCAGAGAATTATGGTAGAAATACCTAGTTTCCTGTGTCCACCCACTGGGCTGGACCTCTGGACACAGGAAGCACCTCATGTAGCAGAGGGCACCCAGCCCAAACTGCAACATGTTCATATGAACTTATATGTTATCTCACCAGTTTGTTATAATATTACACACTTAGAGGGAAAATTAAAATTCATTATAACACAACATGCATTTTCATTTTAGGTTGGAGACTACAACAAACACATGCATGCCAAAAAAAAAAAAAAAAAAGGGGGGGAGGAAGAGAGAACACCCCATAGCAAAGAAGTTTTTTAATGGTACCAACAAGAAATAGTTAGTTCATGTCAACACCTAGAAACATCAACTTTGCAAAGTGCTGCAACCCTCTCACCACAAGACAGCACGAACACGGCACAACTGTCATGAAGGTGACGGTCAGCAGGGCTGCCTAGCGCTGACCTCAACACCTGTCACAATAATCCAAGATGTCAACAGAAAGTATCTGATTTATAACTGAGTGTCATGACTGCTTAACTTTGTGTGAACATTAAGAGATCAGTATTACTAGGATGAGCAAAAACACATTATTATGTGTAATTTTCTATTGGGTAAAGCAATTAAGCCATTTTGCTCTTGCTGTTTGCCCGCAAGTTTTCTGTCTGTGAAGCTAGAGCCTGGCCAGATCTACCTTTACAGATTAAAGAAATCTTGCTACCATTAAACAATTCATGATTTTTGACCATCCTAGAGAAAATAAAGATGCAACATACCACTAAAGCAGATTGTAAAAGACAGTGCTAAGGATTGCATTTGTGTCTTAATCTCTGTGTGTATTGTGTTCAGGCATAATCAGGTCTTCTCCGTCCATAAGAAGAGTGAAATGTGGAGATTGGAACTATTTCGACCTGAGTTCTTCTTTACAATGTTTGCTATTTTTGACCACGTATTATGCCAACTCTGCTAGAACATTCTAACTAGCTCAACCTAAGCATTGTGCCTTGTATGGGTTCCATCAGTCTGTCAGACATGCTGCACTACAGGACTTTTGCTTTTGCTGTACAGCTTAGCTTGAACTCGATTGCTTTTGTGTATGCAAAGAGTATCTTGTATGGGATGGGAACAACTCCCATGAGCAGATTGCTCACAAAAACAAAAAGAGGAATTTGTGGCAATGCTGGTGACGAGCAGTGTGAGCAATCTGGCAGTGTAGGCTAGAGCCTGACATGGTGGTAGGCCATGCTCAGCATAAATGCAAAAGTTGCTATCAGTGTGGCAAAACAGCGCTGTGCCTGCACTGTGTAACTAAAGCAGGACACTGGTAGCTACAAACACAGTAAGTTATCTTGTTGGTCAGCTAAACAGGCTAATGTTACTACTGAAATTTTAGATCAAAATAGTTTAGCTTTTAGATCAAAATAGTTTAAGGCATGCATATTTACTGAATAGAGCTGCTGTTGATTTTTGCTTTTAGCTAATGGTCATGGCTGTGAGGATTTCGAAGGCATGTTTGTTTTAATTTGTCTGATGGTAGTCAATCAATTCATAAAAGGATTGCTTGGTTGGAAAATCATGCTCAATCAATTGTTAAAAATGTAAATCCTTTTGATCAATGGTTTCAATCTTGGTTTGGAAATATGTCTCCTTGGTTATTAGGTCTGCTTAAAGAAGGTTACGCTGGTTGGTATTGTTCTGTTGATATTGCTTGTTTTGCATATTGCATATGGATGTATTATGAGAAGTGTAAATGAGGTAACATCTCAAGCTTTTCTTGTACAAAAGAAAAAGGGGGGAATTGTTGTAGAATGGCTTAAATCTAAGGGACATGTCTCTGTGGAACAGCTGCTTGAGCAGAATATGTAGGCCTTACTCTGTCTTGTTGTTTACTGCTCATAGTAAGCTGACTTGTTGAAGCAGCAAGGTCACTATGGCCTCGTAGCTGTTCTCGCAGCTGTGTGTTTGTAAGATAACTGGATGGGAAAGGGACAGCTAGGTAAGATAATTGGATGGGAAAGGAAGAGCTAGTGAGAAGGGAGTTTTCTTGGAATGTACACAGAGCCTTTGATATTGTACACAGACCTAATTGCAGGTGGGCTGGATATTCTAATGTTGCCTTCAGTCAGAGACCAATAGAATAGTGACGCTTGTGCATATTTAGCTGAGATGCTATATAAGCTGTGTATCCGGCAATAAAGTTGAAGCGTGCTTATCAATCACATTGATTGCTGCTGTCTTCCCTCACCGCTCCCCGACACTAGACAAAAGGCAAGGTGCTGGTAAGTCTGCAAAGCTGGACAGGCCCAGGCTTGTCTAGGCAGGTCCTGTGGTCAAGGGAAACAAAGTGCACAGTTTGCAGCTGTGCCTGGCCAGCTGCCACGTTTATGGACTCCCTGGGCAGCTTCCCATGGCTTGGGCAACTTTATTCTCTAGGCTGAACTCTCTTGTTCCTCTCTTTCTTTCGTTTCTGCCATTGGCCATTATTGTCTTCAGCACCTTATTAATCCAAACCAGGAGGGTAAACAACTCTCCCTTGTTCTACCAAGGAGCCCTGGGGTTCCCCAGAGCCTATTTTGTCCATATGAACCTGGAACACACTGTAGCTGCAGCTGGTGAATGCTGCTGGACTGGAAAGCAGCCTCTGCCTGCCTGCTGCCCGAGTCTGCAGCCAGAAAGATGCTCTGCTCCACTTGTGACACCTGAGGTGCTGGTACAAGCCTCAGAGAGACCATCAGGTCTGACCCCCCTGCCAAAGCAGGATCACTTAGGGTAGTCCACACAGGAGTGTACCCAGGTGGGTTTTGAAAGTCTCCAGAGAAGGAAACTCCACAAGCTCTCTGGGCAGCCTGTTCTAGTGCTCTGTCACCTGCACTGCAGAGAAGTTGCGCCTCACATTGAGGTGAAATCTTCTATGTTCAAGCCTGAACCTTTTGTTTCTTGCCTTATTATTGTGCACCACTGAAAAGAGATTGGCCCCCTCCACTTGACACCCACCCCTAGATATTTATCCACATTGATGAGATTTGATATTGATGAATTTATTTAAATTATGTTAATGTTTAATAATTAATATATTTGTATTAATAATTGATAACAGAGTTAAACAAGGTTAACCATACTCATATAGGGCTTAGTAATTCAGATGCATTAGAATGAGAAAAACTTCTTTGAAGAGCTAAAAATCCTTCCATTCCTTGCTCTTTGCTGCCATCTGCTGTCCTTGTGTCAACATTGTAGTCACTGTGTCATCCTCTTGTATTTTTCCTGTTGGACTTCTGCCAATCCCACAGGACTGTTCTCATCTTGTTACTGAGGCCAGGTGTGTGAGACCCCAGCCTGTTTTCCAGACTCAGCCTTACCTCTCTCTTTGATGTCTGGGGCTGGGGTCTGCTGCCTTATGTCCCTTCACTCTACCAAGCTCAGTGTTCCTTTATTGATGGCTGAAGGCTACTCTAATGAGTGGGAAAGTTTCAACGGTTAGTGAGAGTTAATGAGTCTCCTTCCTTCAGCTGTCCTGCTGAGAGTGCTGGGCAGGGCTCAGGTGAGGGCCAGCTCTGAGGGGCAGGGGTTGTGTTTGGTCTAGGTTGAGGCTGGGGTTAAGGTCAAAGGAGCAATGCTTAACAAAGGGTAAAGGCTGGGCCAAGATGAACAATGGGGGCAGAGTCAGGGTGAGGGGTGTGTTTGGGAGGGGATGAGCTGTATGGGGTGAGTGTGCAGGAGGGGTTCAGCTCCACTGTGTTAGAGCAGGGGACAGAGTAAGAGGATGGGAGGGCCCAGTCTGTATTGTGAGGTGTGGTATTTTCAGTGCAGACCCCAGCAAGACTCCCCCACTGCAGGGGGCTGGGCATGGAGAGAGGGAGACACTTCCCTTCCTATGAGCCCACCAAAAGGGTTGGACATTCCACCTTCCAAATGTCAAGGTCCAGGACAAGAGATGAAATTTCTTGGTGTGATGAAGAGGTTATTAATCTATGGATTAATTTCTATTAATATAACTCAGGCTGCAATTCCACCGCTTGGCCACCACTCGATGGGACGTTGACAGCTGCTTAACTGTATACAGAGATCTTACAATGCATCAGAGGTTACTCTGCTAGGCACAGGTGCTTTGAACTGAACATCAGTGAGTGGGAAGCAGGTGGAAGATTCACTATGCTTTGTTTGCGCAAGGTTAGGTTCCCGCAGGTCTGCTCTCGCCGGGGCTGGCTCCTGGGCTGGTCTGGATGGGAATGGTGGAGACAACCTTCTTCCTGCCATGACAGAGAGGATGGAATGTAGGCTAGCCGGTAGGCAGGCTCCTTAGTCACACTGCTGCAGACATTTCCCATCATCATTGTTTCCTGTGTGTTTTTGTCACTGAATGGCCTTGAAGAAGACTTTGGAGGCTAAGGAGTCATCAAATT
>JAAWVA010000204.1:0-27495 GCA_015227895.2 Colaptes auratus
GAGGGCTTTCAGCTCTCTGATCACTTTTGTGGCCACCTCTGCCCCACTTCAACCCCACATCTCTCCTGTGCGAGGACTCCAGAGCTGGCCCCAGCTGGGCAGTGGGCTCAGGAGAGTGCAGCAGAGGGGCAGAATCCCTCCCTCCACCTGCTGCCCACACTGCTGTGGATCAGCCCAGGACACAGTTTGCTCTGAGATGGCAGTGCATGTACTACCTCATGTCTCAGCTTTCATTTGCCAGTACTTCCCTTGCCCTCTCTCGCAGGTTGATGATATATAATTTACTGATGATACAAAAACTGGAGGAGTGGCTGACACACCATCAGGCTGTGCTGCCATTCAGTGAGACCTGTGCAAGCTGGAGACCAGTTGGAGAGTAACATGTAGTTCCACAATGGGAAGTGCAGAGTCCTGCATATTTATAGGGTTTAAAGTGGACAAAATGTGCTAGCTCCTTAATGTGTCCTACAAACTAGTTAATGCCAAATAGAAGCTTCATGCCACAGCCTCAAGCAGATAATTTTTGCAAGTACATCTATGAAGGGCTGCTCAAGCATCACTTAATTTAATGTCCTTTAGGTACAATGTTTTTTAAAGCATTGCTTTCCCCATTTTTCACTGAGAAGGTGGTGAGGTGACACAAGCTGAAACAGCCAGGTGATCTTCGAAGTCAGCTCTGAAAGTAAACTAAGCGAGTCAGCAATTTGCACTTGAATTATGGTTTTTTTGCACAGCTGGATGTGACAAATCAGTTACTGCACTTAGTAGATGGGAAGTGGCAGGTCTGACAACATGCTTACTGAAGGCCAACCTACTCTGCCATAGTCCTTTTTTCACTATCAATGCATTCCATGTCTTGCCACAGAATTGTCTGTTTTAAAAGGTTCATGACATCCTGTTCAGGGTTAGAAAACAAAAGTTTTTTTCACACCACCTCCTAGGAGGTCCAAAAATCACTTTACAACAGCTGCCTTTCTTTCCCATTGCAGCTGAGGGATAACAAACCTCTCAGTCAAGTCCTTTGAGAGCTTGTGTTAAAGTACCATGCAAGACCCAGGTTTGTTATTGCAAAGGTAGGAATTCCTTAGTAAGTGCAGGTATCTAATAGCTGCAGGTGTTTTCTAAACCAGCTTCACTCCATCATGGCAAAGACACTACTCCAGGCTGCTGCTCTGGAGCTGTTTTTCTCAGTCCCAAGCTGCACCTTAACGATTTTAATTGCATGAAAATTACTAGAAACTGTAGGTACGTATCCATTTACGTGAACTGTAGTTGAAATATAAGGTAATTGAAGCCTGGCAGTCCTAGGGCTTATACAAGGGGAAGATTTCTGCAGTAGCTTTGTTGGAGAGGTCTGTTATCTCGATGGCTGTATCTATTATCATAGCAGAATAAGAGAGCACAGGCACTTTAATTCTGAAATAAAAGATACTTTAATCCTCAATAACCAATGTTTTAACAGAACAGAAAAATTACTCCAAAGTGAAGTGATTTTTATAGGGTGTGCACTCAGAGTGTTTTCCTCTATAGCTGTTCTGCTCCATTTCTCCTGTGCAGACAGGCTCTCAGCTCTACAATTGCCACCAACTATGCCAAAAAAGCTCATCTTCGTTTATTTTTGGCTGGTTTGCTAATGCCTTTGCTGGAGGATGATGCTTTTAATGGCAGGAGTTCTGTTGCACTGGCTGGAGGGAGTTTTTTCTCAACCTGCCAACTTGCCATATTGTTTTTTGTTAATGGCATTCATATTGACTGCTCTGTACCAGCACGTCCTGGAGATTGCAGCAGAGATGAAATCAATGTGTCCTACCTTTTCATTCCGACAGCTACAATAATCACCTCATTTAGGAGGAACTTCATCAGGACAAACCACAAATCACCCCCAGAACTGTAACCTTGCTGACTTTCAAACCCTGGCTCAATTGCTAAACCACTGGCTTGTTTCATTTATAAGCCCTTTCCCTTTACTCACAACCCAAGCAGAGCTGTAAGTGTGAATTCATATTTTCTTAACACAAAAGAGAAGAAAAAATCAGTGTAGTGCAGGCTGATGCAGCACATGAGCAATGAGGTTTTTCTTCATTCATAATATATGACACAGTGAGGATGAGGGTTACAAGAATAGCATTTTCCAGACAGCTGGAAGAAAGGATCTCGCCCTGAAAACTGATGGATTGGAAATCTGTGGTCAGAAATTTACTTTTCATTTCACATTTGTTTCACATAGTTTTTAGTCCTAGAGGTAAATCTAGTAACCTGGGTGGTTCCTTGAATATTCAACCAAAGTCCAAACTGACCCACAAAATTTTCTTGATGACAAATTAATCACTATCACAACTTACAAGATAAGCTTAGTAAAGGATCTCCCCCACACTAGAAAGGTGTGGGAAACAGACCTTCAGTTTGGAAAATACTCTGTAGAGTGGGACAGAGTGGAAGAATCCCTTCTCTCCACCTGCTGCCCACACTTCGGGGATCAGTCCAGGACAGGTTGGTTCTGGAGTGTGAGTGCCCAGTACCAGCTCATGTCCACTTTCACCCTCAAACCCCCCAAGTCCCCCTCTGCAAGACTGCTCTCCCCTTTCATCTCCATAGTATTGATACTGGGGATTGCTCCACCCCAGGAGCAGGATCTTGCACTTGAATTTATTGAACCTCATGAGGTTCACACAGGTCCATTTCTCAAGCTTGTCTAGGTCCCTCTGGATGGCATCCCATACTTAGGTAAGTCAACCACACACTCAGCTTGGGTCATCTTCTGCAGCCTTGCTGAGGATGTACTTGATCCCACTATGTCCTGGATGATAGATACTGAACAGTGCTAATCCATTTTGGACCCCTGAGGTACCCACTTGCCCCTCTTGTCCATCTGGACACTGAGTTGTTGACCACTACCCTCTGGATGGGATAGTCCAACACTTTTGGTACCACTGAACAGCCCACCCATCAAATCCATATCTCTCCAATTTAGAGAGAAGGATGCTGGGCGGGGCAGGGAAGGACTGTGTCAAAGGCCTTAGAGAATCCTGACAGACAGCATCCATAACTCTTCCAGAACATTTATCTTCTGAATTTACTTGTGATTCCTAAATCTAACAGATGTACCAGCTTGGTGCTTCTTTACACATGGTCTCTCATCCTCAGGTTTAGCATTTCAAAAAATACCACATTGACTTGTTATTCATTTCAAACATTAGGAGAAATGTCAGAGAAAGGGTTCAGCTCACACTGGTATCTTACAGGTGTAATTCCTCATCTGTAACACATTTATATTCCTCATAATGAAATTGCCTTTGACTTGCATCAGTGTAAGTGGAGCAGAGTGAAGGCCAGAGTTTCCATCTAGGACTGCAGGAGAAATTTTGCTTGAATAAGCCAGCATAACTCAGTTGCATATAGCAGGCAGTTCAATAAAATACATTACCTCTCCTTACAGAGTCTGCCACTCTGACACCAGCTGCATTATTCTGAAACGTCCTGGTCAAGAATCAGCTCCTAGGGCCTCTGCTTCTTGTAAAAGACTATATCCAGTTTTGTTATGAAGCTTTATTAGGCTTTACCAATCTGCTGAATAACAATAGAATAAAAGTCACAGAATCAAAGACTCCCAGCATGGTGGGGTTTGGGAAGGACCTGTGAAATCATCTAGTCCACCGCCCCTGCTAAGGTGGGTCACCCAGAGCAGTGTCCAGGATTGTATCCAGATGGGTTTGAATTTCTCGGAGGAGACTCCACAACTTCTCACAGCTCATAGAATTCTCGGGGTTGAAAAAGACCTTTGAGATCATCACATCCAACTGCTGCGCCTAGAGTCGCAATCCCGTGACTACTGCCAAACAGCACAACTAACATGTCCATAAGCATCACATCTACATGTCTTTTAAAATCTTCAGGGATGGTTCTCGACCACCTCTCTGGGTAGCCTGCTCCAGGCTCAGGCACCTTTCACAGGAATGAATTTTTCCTCTAGTTCAGATGTACCTCCTGCATTCCAGTTTGGCGCCCTTGCTCCTTGTCCTGTCACTAGGCACCACTGAAAATAGTCTGCCCCCATCCTGCTGACACCCACCTTTAGATACTGATAAGCATTGATAACCTGTTATCATAGTTTTTTTGTTAATTGCCTCATGTACTTTTACATGAGGGCTGTGTTCAGAGACATTTCTAGCAGTGACAATACACAGAAGAGGAATGCAGTTGGATTTTTTTCAGCATTATTATAGATGCACCCACCTTGGACTTAGGAAGCCTAAGTGTGACAGACCAATGATGCTTCCATCTTATGGCTAAGACAATTTTCCATTTGATGTCCAGCATCCGTTGTCCTCAGTTATTTTCCAAATCCTCAGCCTGTCTCTCCTCATTTGTTCAGGTGAATGGATATAGGCTGCCTCTGTTGCTGGCTGAAATTAAAATCTTTAAGCCTTAATTCATTTGGAGCAGTGGAAAACCTGAGGTCTGCAAAAGATGTAAGAAACAACACTCACACCATGACTCTCTCTTGCTTATTTACGCTTCCCCCCATCCCTTCTGTATGAGTTCTTAGATCCTATCACAAGCTTCTCATTTTACCCAGCTTCATTTAGTTCCTGCATCTAGCTGACCATCAGTCTCCCTGTACTGACTTGTTGGGCATCAACACTTGCGTAACACTCAGGTAACATCTGAGATAGAAAGTTCCTTCAGTTTGGGAGAAAAGAGGTGGATGAATAGAAAAGAAAGTTTCACAGTCCTCCTGGCACCAAGATGGAGGTGGAATTGCCTGGCTTGCCTATTCCAGTGTCTGATGGGGGGAGTGGGAAATGATGCCTTACCCCAGGAAAAAACTTAGATCAGAGTCTACTTTATTAACCATAGAGAGCCAAGCATAAGATACATTGAGATAAGACTTCATAAATTCCCCACTGTCACCAAAGTATTTCACCCTACTGAATACAGCTTTGGATAGTTTCTGGTTTTGTTTACCAGCAGCTTCAGGCAAGAGAAACACATGAACTTGAACCAAAGTAAGTAAAACTCCCACTACTACAACACTTGTGTTTTCCAGAAAAGCAGCAGTGGCATCAATCCTTCTGGAATGAGACATCAGACATCCAGTCTCAAAGCCTCACTTGGAGAAGTTTCACCAGCTGAACAGTCCTTCTGGCCTCAAGTTTGATTCACTATGTGGCAACGTAGAGAGGATAATATGATAGTTGTGGTAGTTCTAGTAAAATGTCACTGGCAGACATCATAACCTCCATTTTACAGGAGAAGCTATGACCCAGTGATACTTAAAAGTAAGCCCACAACAACAAACCTCACTTAACTCACAAAGTTTTGCTGCCAAGAGAATACATTGAATGATCCATCCTCAGTCTACAGTTCCATGCATTGAAGGATATCCATGTTGAAGGACATTACAGGGTCAGAGGTTGCCACAGTGTGCACCCTGTTAGAAATCTGAGTCTCTTCAATGTTTGACCAGCACCTTCTTGTCCTCCTTCACTAAGACAAAACATCAGTGAGAAAAAGTTTCATTTGGGGGTGTTTCTTTAACAAATATCTCTGCAGTGCAGTGCCCTGTCCTGGTTTGAGTTTAGAGCGAAGTAACTCTGGCCAGTGATTTGACTTCTCAGCTCAGCTCTTCTCAGAACTGCACTTGCTGAAGTTCAGGCAGGTTTGCACTCAGTGGCTGCCTTCTAGCATGACAACACTGATAGGGAGTCACTGCCAAGGCTGGGCTGCAGAAAGGCTCTTGCTTAGACTGGCTCCTGTGCAGACCAAAGGCACTGCTACATCTTGTGTCCCATGCTGGTGTTCCTCAATTCAGAGATGGCACCTGTGAGGAGGAGCAGAGAGGACAGGTGGCCCTAAACTGATCAACAAGGGATCCTATCCATGGATGTCATCTTCAGGATAAAGCTGTGACGAATCACCAGGGTCAAGCCTCTTTTGCAATGGCTGGTGTCGAGGAGGACTTTGTTCTCCCTTCAATCCCAATCCATAAATTCCTGAATCTAGTTCCTGAACCCAGCCCCTGAATCTGTTTCTTCTTCCCTGCTGAGTCCAGTCTAGGACTTCCCCAGTGCCTGCCCAGCATTGGTGGTGATGGTGACATCATTGTCATTAGTGGGCTGGGTTCCATTTTGGTTTTGTGTCTGTCTACAGCTACTTAATTTCACTGTTATTATTTTCAGCAAAGCTGGTTTAGTTTCTTTCCCAACTGATCAGTCTCTCCCCTTATCCTTTTCTCTTTCCTTGGGGTAGGCAGAGGGGTTCATAGAGAATCTGTCACTTGTCTAGTGGCCAGCCCAGCCCTAACCCTTGACATACCACAACACCAGAGCAGCAGCATGCTTCCAAAGTGCACAACACTAACCATGCTGTATCTGTCAGGTGTTGCTGCTATGTGTTTGGGCACTGTTTGTTCTAGACAACTCCTTTGGTGTTACTATCTGACAGCTCTTGCTGTCCCTCCCCATGCCCTGGCCTAGAACTGTATGATGTGCCCAAACTCAGCACCACAGCTTACATGATACAGAAAGGTTGATTTCCCCCTCTTCCAGAAACATTATCACTCCTCACTTTGGAATTATTCCAGGCAGATGAGCAAGATAAGCCCTGAAGACATGGTCACTGGCCTCACTCGCCGGATAGACAATCTGAAATCTCTGGACATACCATCAAGCAGCCTCAAAGTTCACACAGAACTGTTTGGCAGTAACCATCTGGAGATGGCAAATGATGGAAACTCCCACATATTTGGTGTCCTGAAAGTTTGTGGGGAGTCAGAGTGAGGATTCTCAGAGAGCTGCAGGCACTGTAATAAGCCAACTGAAGAACCAATCTACAGAACAGACTTAAATCACTTTAATTATACTGCAGTGTTATGTGTGCACTGAAGAAGCTGAAGATTGATGGCTTAATATTTTCTGTTATTGTCACAAGAAGGAAAATCAGCAAGACAGATACTTGCAGATGAAACCCCACAGATCTCCACACCACTATTGCAGAGTTTGAGACAGACCATGTTAGGATGGAAGGTGACCACATTTTGTACCATTTCATCAATGATCTTGCCTTCAAAAGAGATGTCAGTGGGGTACAGTCATTTCATCATAACCTTATGAAGTGATGTTGAGGTAGCCTTTGAAACACAAGAAGGATAGAGATTGCTTTGTGACATTGCAGGAACTTAAACTGCCACTGCAGCCAAAATGTTCCTAGAGATGTGGTATGACTAGGTTACACTGAAAGAAGGTATGGTACAGAGGAATCTGGACAGGCTGGATTGATGGACAGGGCCACTGGATGAGGTTGCAACAAGGTATCAAGTTACACTTGGGACACAAGAACCCATGCAATTTGCCAGGCTTTGGCCAGAGTGCCTGGAAAGCTGCCTGACAGAAAAGACCTGGGGGTATTGGTTGACAGCTGGCTGAAGATGAGCCAGCATGTGCCCAGGTGGCCAGAAGGCCACCAGGATTGTGGCCTGGATCAGCATAGGAAATGATTGTACCCTGAGTCAGCACCAGTGAGGCTGCACCCCAATACTGGTTCAGTTTTGAGTGCCTCACTCCAGGCAGGACATGAGGTGCTGGAGGTCCACAGAAGGGCAACTGAGCTGGTAAATGGTCTGGTGCATAAATCTTGTGAGCAGCTGAAGGAACTGGGATTGCTTAGCTGGAGAAAGGGACGCTGAGAGGGACCTTCTCACTCTCTCACATCCCTGAAAGGATGTTGGAACTACTTGATTTTTGATCTCTTCTCCCAAGTTATAAGCATAGGACAAGAAGAAACAGCCTCAAGTTGCAGTGAGGGTTGGACATAATTTTTTTCCTCAAGAAAGTTGCCAAGACCTGGAACAGGCTACCCAGGGCAGTTGTGGAATCCCCATACCGAAAGCCCCAATGTGTGGCACTGAGAGACATAGTCTAGTGGTGGACTTGGTATGCCAGGTTAATAGTCAGACTTGATGACTTTAAAATCCAAGCAAATGATTCTATGTAATTCCCAAACAGTGCAGCAGCGATTTGCAATCCTGTTTTAAAGTTTGTGAGGTAATTTGAAATGCTCAGCAAGAAAATGAGTTGCAATCCCCTGCACATCTGAAAAATGAAACGTGAGGCAACGACAGTCATTAAAAAGTCTTACCACTCTACTTTAAAGAAGGCGTTGGTGTGACTGGGGTTGGTTTTTAACAACCTCCCATCAGGAAAGGCAAGCCTTACAAAACAGTATTTTTTCCCCTGTGATTTGGTGTTTGCAGCAGAAACATTTCAAGGAGTACCCAGCTCAGGGATCTGGTGAAAAATTAGGTCGCCGCAACTGTCACCAAGCTATAGATATCTGTCACTACAAGTGCAGAAGATGACCATTAAGTGCTGACGACCATTCAGCTGCTTCTTTTGCTATCTTTCATCAGCCCTTCGCTACCCCCGTTCATTTCCTGCCTTTCCATCATGTCCTCTCTTCATCATTACATTCACCAATCCCCTCCACTAACCCCCACCAATAGTCTTAAAATCACACACAACCGACTTAAATCTTCAAATCATGAGCTGCTGGTTTCTGTGTTAAATCCTTTCCTTCTCAAACTCATGCCTCTAATTTATTTAAATTAAACTCATCAGCAGCAGAGGCCACATTTTCACCTTAGTAGAGTGGAGATTTATGTAGCATAATTAATCAGGATAATAAATACACCTCATGAAGGATGAAATTTTAGTTGTGGAATCTACATTGGTTTCCTGCTCTTAGGTGAGAGGTGAACACTGTGATGACTTTGTCTAACTTTTTTGTACAACGTTGTCCATGGAACTTCATGCCTGACCTACAGAACCTACCACTCAGAAACCTGCTGAAGGGCTACACATCCAGTCCCATCAAACCTGTTTCAACCTCTGTTGTGTGCTTTTTCTCAAGGTAAAAAGGAACCAAGGAAGATAGAATACACCCTCACCCTTTTTTCCAAGGGAAAAAGCAATAAGTGCATGGCCTTGGGCCACAAACATCTCAGCACCCAGCTGCAGTCATTACAAGCTCAGTAGACATTGGAAGCTTTGAAAGCTGCTGCTGCTTTTTGGGGACAAAATGATTTGTCCGAAGTGTTTTAGTTCAGTGGGTCCAGAATCCACTGGGGTGAGATGGCAGAAAGCCATGGGAGTAGACACATTCCTCACTAGATCTTTGCCTGTAGTCCTTACCCTGCTGCCATGGGGGTCATGGAATGGTTTGGACTGTAAGGGGACATAAGCATTATCTAGTTCCAACCTCCTGCCATGGGCAGGACACCTCTACTAGATCAGTTTGCTGAAGGCCCTGTCCAACCTGGCCTTGAACACCTCCAGGAAGGGGCTAGAATGTCTATGAGCATTTATACACAGCAGAACTTTAAATATAAATCCACATGCTGCAGAATGAAAATAAAATCCACAGGTTT
The DNA here is from genome assembly GCA_015227895.2 of Colaptes auratus. Lineage (NCBI taxonomy): Eukaryota > Metazoa > Chordata > Aves > Piciformes > Picidae > Colaptes > Colaptes auratus. Next base: position 9,425 of record JAAWVA010000204.1, read on the forward strand.
TTGGTTTTTGGTTTGGTTGGTTCTTCTCTTTGTTTGGAAACCTCTTCTGTTTCCATGCTGATCTCAGATGCTCAGCTCTCCCTGAGCTGAGGAAGAGTAGCAGCAGAGGAGCAGGAATCTGACACACACCTGAAACCTGTGATCAAATGGGTCTTCCTCTCTCCTTGATAGGGTCTCTTGTGTGACTTGAAGAATGATGATGGACCTTAGGACAGCACAAATGCTCTACTTCAGGATCCCTGCAGGCTCTGTAAGTGCCACCAGTAACTTCAGTCATACATTTCATTTTGTAACTTAAAAGCATCTTCACCTGAGCAGAGCTCCTTGCTGCTCTTATTCTTACTAGAATGAAGCAATATTCTACCTCCCACATAACCCCCCCCTGAGTTACTATCCTTTACCCATCAAATGCACACCTAGATGTCTGCTCACTGTCTGAACCCTTGTCAAAGAAAGAATCACAGAATCACAGAAACATTCAGGTTGGAAAAGACCCTCAGGATCACCAAGTCCAACCCAGACCCTACTCTACAGAGTTCACTCCTAAACCATATTTCCAAGCACCACGTCTAAACAACCTTTAAACACATCCAGGTTGGTGACTCAACCACCTCCCTGGGCAGCACATTCCTGCCTGACCACGCTTGCTGGGAAAATTTTTTTCCTAATGTCCAGTCTAAACCTACCCAGTTGTAGCTTTAGGCCATCTCTCTTGTTCACTAATTACCTGTGAGAAGAGACCAGCACCAGCTCTCCACAACATCCTTCAGGTAGTTGTAGACAGCAATGAGGTCTCCCCTCAGCCTCCTCTTTTCCAGACTAACAGCCCCAGCTCCCAGTCGCTCCTCATAAGACTTATTTTCCAGGCCACTCACCACCTTCTTTGCTCACCAGCACCTTGACATCTCTATTGTATTGATTGTGCCCCAAACTTGACATAATACTTGAGGTGTGGCCTCACCAGAGCTGAGTACAAGGGGACAATCACCTCCCAGGTGACACATCCAGGATGCCACTGGCTTTCTTGTCCACCTGGGCACACTGCTTGCTCATGTTCAGCTGCTTGTCAATTAGAACCCCAGGTCCCTTTCTGCCAGACAGCTTTCCAGCCACACTTCCCAAGCCTGTATGTTGCTTGGGGTGTTGTGACCCAGTGCAGGACCTGCCATTTGGCCTTGTTGAAGCTCCCCATTAACATTGGCCCATTGATCCAATCTGTTAACTCCACTGACCACCACTTTTGGGGCCCATTTATCCAGCCAGTGCTTTATCCAGCATGTGTGTGGCTCATCCAAGCCACGAGCAGCCAGTTTGTCCACCAGAATTCTGTGGGAAACAGTGTCAAAAGCTTTTCAAAAGTCTAGGTAGACCATATCCATAGCATCCCCTCATCAAATAGTCAGGTCATGTTGTCATAGAAGCAGATCAGGTTGGTCAGACAGGACCTGCCTTCTTAACCCATGCGGACTGGGCTGATTTCCGGTTGTTCTCTACATGGCACATAATGGTGCTTGAGATGACCTGCTCCATGACCTTCCCTGTACCAAGGTCAGACTAACAGGTCTATATTTCCAGGATCCTCCCTTCTTCCTTTCTTGTAGATGGGGTTACATTTTGCTACTTTCCAGTCCAGTGGGACCTCCCCAGTTAGCCAGCACATCTGCTAACTCCCTCAGCACCCTTGGGTGTAGCCCATCCAGCCCCATAGACTTGTGCATCTAAGCAGCATAGCAGGTCAGTGACCACTTCCTCAGTACTGTGATGACCTCATTCTGATTCCTTCCCTGGCTCCTAGTTCAGGAGGCTGGTGTCCAGGGAACTGCTGGATCCACTGCTAAAGACCAAGACAAAGTAGGCATGAGTACCTCAGCCTCCTCCTCCTCCGTAGTCACTGTATTTCCCTCTGCATCCAAGAAGTGACCTCCAGTGCTAGAAACTGGGGTTAGAGACTCACACCCTGCCCTGCCTTAAGCATGCTTTGAATCCCTTACCACTTTGGGAACATTCAAACCCACACTGAAGTCTATAAAGGCTCAGGAGCGGGAAGGTGTTTTTCATAGAATCATAGAATGGTTTGGGTTGGAAGGGACCTTAAACATCATCTAGTTCCAACTGTCTACTTGGGCTGCACACAGGCAGTAACAGATGTTGGGTTCAAGAATGGACTAATGCCATCTGCAATATTAAGGAACATCAGGAAAGGTCATGAATATGCCCTCGTTATTCACCTGAGCTTTTCCTGGATGAGAAGTTCACCATAAGCCATAAATGTACCATCATGGCCAAGAATGCCAATGGTATCTTTGGGTGCATTATGAAGAGGGTGACCAGCAAAAACAGGTCAAAGGCGGTTCTCTCTTCCCCTCTACTCTGCCCTAGTGAGGCCACATCTGGAATGCTGGGTCCAGTTCTGGGATCCCAGTTCAGAGGGACAGGGAACTACTGGACAGAGTCCAGCAGAGGCTATGAGGGAGGTGCTGACTGGACTGGATCATGTCTTGGAGGAAGAAAGGTGAGAGACCTGGAGCTATTTAGCTTGGAGAAGAGACACTGAGATGGGATCTTATCAATATCTAACGGTGGTGGGTCAAAACAATGGACCCGGACTCTTTTCAGTGGTGCCCAGCAACAGGATAAGGGGCACAAACTGAACCCAGCAGGTTCCATCTGAACATGAGTTTCACAGAATTACAGAATGTCAGGGGTGCTGGAAGGGACCTGAGGAAACTTATTGTACGTTGAGGGTTGCTGGAGCCTGGAGCAGGCTTCTCAAGAGGTGTAGAGTCTCCTTGTCTGGGAGAGATTCCAAGCCATCTGGATATTGTGATCCTGGGCAGCCTACTCTGGGTGACCCTCTTTAGCAGAGGGTTGACTTGATGATTCACTGAGGTCCCTTCCAACCCTCAGTCATGTTTTGATTCTGAGAAAACAAGTTAGGAAAAAAGTCAAGAAAATGAAGAAAAAAAATTCTTGACTAGGAAAGTGGCACTGGAGGCCTGACAAGAATGAGAACATTGCCAGTGCATGAGAGGGCTGGAGTTGAACACCCAAGACTCACTATCAAAACACAGAGAGGTGAAATTACATACAGCGAATCCGAACCAGCACGGAACAATGCTCTGGCTGGGGATTGTTTCACTGTGCTGCAAGGAGCAAGTTTCAGTTGTCTCTGCTTGAAAATCCTTTACGCAAAGATGACCTTTGGCAGCTCATAGCTGGATTTGGCATTACAAAGCAACATGAACCCCCAGAGACTGCAAAACATTTTTCGTGCTAACCTCTCCTGCCACATGGAAACAGGCAGGAGAGAGACAGGTTTTGGGATATGTCTCCAGGCTTGTACTATAATGGAAACTTTATGCTGCAATCAAAGAGTGGCTGTAACGACATGCTGGTATGCCTAATAAGAGCTTTAAATAGCTATCTGGGGATACAGAGAGTAGGGAAGCATCCACAATGTGATGCCAGCTGCCAACCTCTGCCCAAGACACAGCAGAAATGCTGGAGTGTTCAGCATATAGTCCCTCCATTAGTCCTCCTGATGATTAGCTCTGTTGGTTTAAAACCAAGGGCTTGGCACTTGGTTCTTTGAAGATCTTCACAGAGTCCCAGCATAGCAGGCTGAAGATCCAGAGGGTCCAACCACCCCTGCTACAGTAGGGTCACCTAAAGCAGTTTGCCTGGGAACACAGCCAGGCAGATTTGGAATCTCTCCAGAGAAGGAGACTCCACAGCTCTCTGGGCAGCCTTGCTCCAGGGTTCTGGCAACCCTCACAGAAAGATTTTCCTTATGTTTAGGCAGAACCTTCTGCCTTCCAGTTCATGGCCCACTGCCCCTTTGTCCTGTTGCTGGGCACCACTGAAAACATACTGGCTGCATCCTCTTGATACCCTCCCTTTAGATATTAATAAGCATTGACCCAAGTGACTCAAAAAATCAATTGGCAGGAACCAGCAGGGTCTTCAGCTGGAGGCACCCATGTGTGTCTACACTAAAGAGGACAGACTGGCCCATGTGGGCCCCAGAGCTGCAGCAAGCAGACATCAGTGTGGAAACCTTTGGAGAAGAGCGGGGTCCTCAAAAAAGCCTGGATCAGAAAGGTAATGTGGTGGTTTGAGCCTTAACTGGAAGTTAAGAGCTCAGGTGGGGGCAAGCTGAGAATCTCTCCCCCCCTCCCCCCCCTCCTCCCTCCCAACAGAGAGGGGAGAAAAGGAAGGAGCTAATCCACCAAACAATATTTGGAATCGGCTTGGAAGTAGAGAGGTAAAGAGTTGTCTTTAAGCAATATCTATATATATAATAATAACAGGAAAAAGGTTCACAAGGGCAAGGAACAAGGATGGATGGGAGAGGGACAAAAACAAGAGAATAATACAAAACCAGCCTTTGAGGAAGCGTGGAGGCAGCAGGGAGAAGGATCAGGTTCGACCACGTGGCAGAGGAGCAGGAGGGCAGCTGCAGTAGCCTCATCCAGCAGAGGCAGGAGCCAGAAAAGCAGGGGCCAACAGCTATTATGTCCTGCTTTTTATACCCTAGCTGGGCAGGGAGGGGGGAGTGGAACAGACTCAGCTTCCCAGGTGAAAAATGCCTGCAGGGAGTGAAAAGTACCTGCAAGCCTCCCACCTGCTTTGTTCTTTTGTTCTCAGAAAAGGGTGTTAACCCCCACAGGTAAGATACTTGCTTGGCTGATTTTACAAGGAAGAAGGAAGAATGCTGGTGAAGGAAAAGCTCACCCTGGATTCTGGAAGTGATCTATGGATCCTCTCAGCTGTGTTGAGGGAAGGAGCCAGCAGTCCTCCAGGAGACCTACTGCTTTTGCGTTTTTTAGGAGCTTGGCTTATCCTTTTTCAAAAGACTGATCAAATGCCAGCAGGGCTGGGAAACAGGCTTCATAGCACAGGAGGCCAAGTTGCAGAGTGACATTTCAGAGTAGTTTGTGTCATGAAGGAGCATCTTCAACACTGGTCAAGTGGCTGTGGTCTTCTTCCACCTTCTTTCCCTCCCCTTCTAGAACAGCTCAAGAAATCCTGTTTGTCTCAGTATGAATGTCGGATGCCAAAGCAGGAAAAAGAGACTGCTCAAGTTTTCTAGAGAATTTCCCAGCAATTCACAGCACAAAAGAACAGAATGACTTGGCCAGAAGACAGAAAGAGGTAGTGGACAACTCCACCAGCAGCAAAACCTGTATACTGTCTCATTCCATGGCTCAGGGTCCTGCTTCTTGAGATGAAAGCTCAGCCCTGGCACGCTGCTCACTACTGCTAGGGAAAAAAGTATTTTCCTGTTGAGAATAATGAATGGTCTGAACCAAGACATGACAGATGGTCAGTCAGTGGTTGTTTATACCATGAGCTGGGAGAGCAGGTCAGTCAAAGCCCTATGACCCTAATATTGTCTGTAGAAGAATCAATCTGCAAGGCCAGGGAGACTGACCTGTTAGCCCTGTTTGTTGATCCAAGACAGACATAATGGCTCCATAACTTTAATTATTAAAGCCTTATTATAACCATTGATCCTCCCACTTAGTGCCATCTCTAGCCTAGATCCCAGGGGTTCAGAGCACGGGAAAGAGAGAGAACCAACCACTTCATATGGCAGATCCACTGTGTGTGGCTAAATTTGGACCTTGATACCCAAAGTCAGGCTCCTGCTGGTCCATCCATTACACCTCTTCAGAGCAATCAAGTGCTGACCCTTCCCACAAAGACAAGCCCCTACTTTTCAGCTAACAACACGAAAAGGCCATTTATAGAGTTGACCAGATCATCTTTCTCTCCAACAGTTCAGAAAGCAATTGGCATAAAGGACATTAATCGAGTTGGCGCCAAGAGGTAATTGAAGCCAGTAATTACCCTGGGTTTATAGAGCTGGAAATGTAATAAGGATTTTAAGAAAGTAATAACTGAGGCTTTCTGCAGAGAGATCCCCTGGTGCATCCAGTTTAGCTAAGGGCCTATCTTGGTGAAAATACATTTTCTTGTAGTTATTACATCACTGTCTTGCTGGGACATCTCTCCTGAGCCTTTGTAAATGGAATGGGCTTTGCTAAATCTGAATGTGCCATCTCTCTGCATCTGGAGTCACGGTGCTGGACTGACACATTTAATGCAGCAATAATGCAGGACACAGGAAACACACACACTGATATGCTGTACCTGTTCCCAGCTCCTGGCTTCTCTCTTCAAACCTGGCAGATTTCTGTCAGTCACCCAATTTTTCTTCCCGCTTTGGAAGCCATGACAAAAAACAAATTGATTTCCCAAAGGCGCATCCAACTCACGTGGCAGCTCATGGGCTTTGTGGTCAAAAGCTGAGGCAAAATTTCCCAGCAGGCTCAAAGAACATTTCATCTCAGAATCACAGAATCATTTAGGTTGGAAAAGATCTTCAAGATCTTCATGTCATTCCAACCATTATCCTACTCTAGCAAGTCTACCACTAAGCCAAGGTGTGGCCTCACCATGCTGAGTACAGGGACATGGTCACTTTCCTACTACTGCTGACCACACTATTCCTAATCCAAGTCAGGATGATATTTGGCTTCTTGGACAACTGAGCAATGCTGGCTCATCTTCAGCCAGCTGTGACCAGCACCCCCAGTCCTTTTCTGTGGGAAAGTTTTCAGCCACTCTTCCCCCAGCCTGGCTTTCTGGATCAGATCAATGAATGGTAGGGTTTGGAAGGGATCTCTGAAGATCAAGTAACCCCTGTGCCAAAGCAGAATCACCTAGGGCAGGTCACAGAAGAACACACAACCAGAGGAGGAGACTCCCCACCTCCCTGGGCAGCCTGTTCCAATGCTCCATAGCCTTTGTGGGAGTTTGAAGGCAGATCCTCCCTGCCTCCCACCAGGCAGAAAAAATGAGACTCACACAAATGGATTGCAGAAGTGATGGAAAGTTTAAATGGAAAAGCAGTGAATGTTTTATAGAAACTACAAGCACAGTGACAAAAGAGATCCAAAACATAGAGTCCCTCACAGCATACCCAGAAACTCCCAGCACTCCCCTTCTCCCTGCTGAGGGTATACCCAAACGTCCAGGGCTCTTTCTTATCCCCCTCCACTGTTAGGCTATCTCAGCTGGCCAGATCTGAGATTGCCCTTCCCCTTTCTCCTCTGGTATTAGGCCTTAGGCAGGCCCAAGAGGCCTTGAGATAACTCTCCTTCCATTACCAGATAGGGAGCATCTCCCACAGGAGCGTGAGGGAAGAAAGAGGAAGTGTGAGACCCTGCAGATGGATTTATAGGGAGCAGCACATTATGGGTATGAAATACACAGCTTCCTGTGTCCACCCACTGGGCTGGACACCCAGGGCACCAGAGGTGCACCCGTATGGCAGCAGCAGGAGGCACCAGCCCAAACTGCCACACCCTTACAGGGTTTTTCCTCATTTTAGGTGGAACTTCCCTGTACTCTACTTGTACCCATTACCCTTCCTGCTATCACAGGACATCACTGAAAAGAGACTGGCACTTCTTTTTGATACCCACCCTTCAGATATTTGTGAACACTAATGAGATCTTTGATGAATTCCAAGACAGATCTATGCCTGTCTCTCTATCAAGAGAGAAATTGTCCATGTTATTTGCCGGAATGGGGTCCTCCTGGACTACTTCTCAAATGGATCTGCTTCAATCTCTTGCCTGCCACACCATCACCGAAGTTCTGTGGAACTCCAGGAAGAGAAAATTGCATTTGAATTAATGACCTGTGGTTCTAGACACAGATCTTCCTGGCATTTTTCTTCATCAAATAACTCATCTCTGCATTCACTTGTTCATCTCATTAGTGTTGATTCGAATTTGGTGGGGGATTCTAAGACCTTCTATTGACTCATTCTGGTATATGCTGGAAATTTATTCAGGTCAATTAGACACCTGCCAGTTTCATCTTCAAAGGCCATGACATCTGTTTGCTCAGCAGGGGCACAGCAAGAAGGAGAAAGTGAATTTGCATCCTAGCAAGGTGGCACGACGGTGTATCGATATCGGTTTGCAGTGAGATTTCCTGCCTTTTGCAAGCTTGAAAAAGTGTAAATTATGCTAAAAATGTCAACAAATGTCATACAATGAAACTTCTGTATCATGCTGAATGCAAAAGACACAGAGGGATACAGTGAGTCATTCTCACCAGCCTGTTAACTCCAAGAATTACATCAACTTGCTCTCTACAATTCCCTGAAAAGAGGTTGTAGTGAGGTGGGGATCAGTCTCTTCTCCCCAGTTACAAGTGATAGGGCAAGAGGAAATGGCCTCAAGCTGCCCCAGGGGAGGTTTAGGTTGGACATTAGGAAAAATGTTTTTACTGAAAGGTGGCCAGGCCTTGGAACAGGCTGCCTAGAGAGGTGGTGGAGTCACTGTCCCTGGAGGTGTTCAAGAAAGGTATGGACAAGGCACTTGAGGACATGTTTTAACAGTTGTGGTGGTATTGGTTTGACAGTGGATGGATGATTTTAAGGTCTTCTCCAATCTGATTCTGTAAGTTGCATTTGGCTACACTTCTTGAAGCTAAAAGCCTTTCTCATCCTCTATCTGTACTCTTTTCCCACTTCAGAGCAAATGGTTTCAGATTTTGGGAGAACTTTCCTTCCTCTATATCCATCATATTCATAGAATCACAGACTTGTATCAGTGGAAGAGACCTATAAGATCAGGTTCAACCATTAACCCAGCACTGCTAGTCACCACTACTAACCATGTCCAACAGGCCCTAGTACTGAGCTCTGGGGAACACCACTTGCAACCAGATGCCAAATAGATTTAACTCCATTCACCACCACTGTTTTGGCCCAGCCAGCCAGCCAGTTTTTCCAAGCAAAGTGTATGCCCATCCAAACCATGAGTTTCTCCAGGAAGATGCTGTGAGAGACAGTGTCAAAAACTTTACTCAAGTCAAGGTAGATGACATCCACAGCCTTCCCTCATCCATTAAGCAGGTCACCTTGTGATAGAAGGAAATCGGGTTCATTAACAGGACCTTCCTTTCATAAAGCTATGCTGACTGGACTTGATTGCCTGGTTGTCCTGTGTGTGATGGCACTCAAGATAATCTACTCCATAACTTCTCTGGCTCCAAGGTCTGGCTGATAGGCTTGTGCCCAGATCCTCCTTCTGGCCCTTCTTGTAGATGGGCATCACAATTGTTAGCCTCTAGTGAACTGCTCATGGCAGAAGTGTATTCATGTCAGTTCACAGTTTTTGAAGATGTGAGCTTCAAGTGAACCACTCGAGACCTGCAAGACATTAATGAAGTATATGGGTGTCCAGAATATAATACTGGTTGGTAAGATATAATACCCAGCTGGCTGCAGAAGATAGCTAACTAAACAGCATCATGCAGATGGGTAAATCTAACTTAGCTCTGAACACCCTTGCTCTGCAGAGCTAGTCAAGGTTAGCAGTTGTCCCTGCTGAGCTGATGCAGCTCTCCTTGGGCTGGCTTCTAGCTTTCACCATTTTTGTGTCGTTGTACCATTTGCTGATGTCCCCTAAATGGAGACACATTCCTGGCCCTGAACAGCTGATAATCTAAATGGAAAATGCTGCCTGGGGCAGCAGAAGGAGAAAACACCACAATGACTTCCCCAAGTTCATGTCCCAGGGAGGTGGCAGAGCCAAGAAGAGAATCAGAATTCCTGAGTGCCTGATGACACCAACTAAGGGGGACTTTTCCCGTTGCTTACATGCACAGACTAAGTGCAAATATAGACACCATTGGTAGCTATGCACATTAAAATGTAAAAATACAGAATCATAGATCACAGAATCATTTTGGTTTAAAAAGTGGTTGGACTTAATGAAGTGGTCGGACTTGCTTATCTCAAAAGTCTTTTCCACACTCACATTCTATGGTTCTACAGAAAAAGATCGTCAAGTACAATGGTTAACCCGCACTGCTGAGTTCACCACTAACCATGTCCCTCAGCACTACATCTACACAGTTTTTAAAGCCCTCCTCCAGGATCAAGACTCCACTTCCCTGGGCAGCCTGTGCCGGCTTTAAAACCTTTTCAGGGAAGAAATTTTCCTCATGCCCAACCTAAACCACTCCTGCCACAACCTGAGGCTGCTTTCTCATGTGCTGTCTCTTGTTCTTTGGAGAAGAGACCAACCCTCACCTGGCCCCAACCTCCTTTCAGGTGTTGCAGAGATCAAGAAAGTCTCCCCTGAGCCCCATTTTCTCCAGACTCAACAACCTCACTTCCCTCACCATTTCTCGTAAGACTTGTCCTCTAGACCCTTTACCACCTTTGCTGCCCTTCTTAGCACACGCTGGATTAATAAATTATATATATCGATACAGATGCAATAGATGCTTGTGTCACTACACACAGCACATAAATCCAGCTCCCTCAAACTCACGTGGCCTCACGATGGATGAAAAGGCAGAGACCACCCTCCAAACGATTGGAATGTTTCAGTATTTCTAACCCCATTTGGTCTAAAAACTACTTCCTTCACCAGTTTAGCTGAGTAGCCCTTCTTTGCCAGTTGTCCCACATGGAGAGTAGCATACACATTTTAGATAATTAGCTAATTTAACCAGCTAATTTAACATTAATAGCAAATCTGTGAGTTGAACCCCAGCAAATGAACTCATTAAAGAGAACTAGTGCTTTCTCCTTGATTTTTTAAAGTTTTTTTTTTCCCCCTTTCATTTTAGTTTTGCACTCTCAGCAAGATGCTCTGGGGAAATCAGGATTTCAGGGAAATTCAGATGATCAAATAAATAGGTTTTTATGATGAACTAAAAAGGATGCACTGGAAAGTCAAAAAGCTTTTACAGAAAGATGCCAGCCTCCTCTGTCCTGTCAAGGAAGAATCCAAGGCTAAGGACCCCACACAGGCTCTTAAAATATTTTTCTTTGTGCTATGAGGTTCTCATCATCTCTCTCAAGTTCTGCACCCTCAAAGTACTTCTTCAGCCCTGAAGCATGCTGTGAGCACTGATTACTATAGAATCATAGATTGTTTCACTTGGAAAAGACCTCTAAGATCATCAAATCCAATCATCAACCAAACGGCACCATGGCCACTAAACATAATAATACAATAATACAATAAACCAGGTTGGAAGAGACCTTCAAGATCATCGCGTCCACCCATCAACCATCCAACCCACCCAAACAACTAGATCATGGCACCAAGCACCCCATCAAGTCTCCTCCTGACACCTCCAATGATGGTGACTCCACCACTCCCTGGGCAACCATTCTGGCAATCACGCAATCTCTGTATAGAACTTCTTCCTAAGATCCAGTCTAAACATCCCCTGGTGCAGCATGAGACTGTGTCCTCTTGTTCTGATACTGGCTCCCTGGGAGAAGAGACCAACCTCTGCCTGTCCACAACCTCCCTTCAGGTAGTTGTAGAGAGCAATAAGGTCACCCCTGAGTCTCCTCTTCTACAGCTAAGCAACCCCAGCTCCCTCAGCCTCTCCTCATAGGGCTTGTGTTCCAAACCCCTCACCAACCTCGTTGCCCTTCTCAGGACACATTCCAGCAAGACAACATCCTTCCCAAACTGAGGGGCCAGAACTGGACACAGTACTCAAGGTGTGGCCTAACCAGTGCATGTACAGAGCCAGAATGACCTCCCTGCTCTGCTGGCCACACTGTTCCTGATGCATGTCCCTGGTGCCATGTCTACATTTTCTTTAAACATTCCTGGGATGGTGAGTCCACTACTTCCCTGGATGGGCTATTCAATTCCTAACCACTCTTGAGAGTCATATCTGAGGATGTCAGGATGACAGTGTGCTATCATCCATTTATCTCATCATTCGGCTTGCCCTCTTATCAGCTGAACAACTCTCAGCTTAGATGGAGCACAGTTTCTGCAAGGAGGAGCTCTGCTCCACCATCCTTCTTTCCAGCTTTGAGAAAAAGACTTTCAGACAGCACTACAAGTCTCTCTTACTCATACATCCTTCTCTCTCACATCCCAAGTCACATTTTTCCCACCTTCCCTCTTCCAACACTTGAATACAGTAAGAGAGCAAGGGACATGTGAGAAGCTACATGATGGGGCAACACATACTAAATAGGGTATTTGTGGAAGAAAAAGAATCATAGAATCATTAAGGTTGGAAAGATCTCTAAGATTATCACAGTCCAACCTTCAACTCAACACCACCATGCCCACTAAACCACATCCTGAATTGCCATGTCTGCATGTTTTTGAACACCCTACCACTTCCCGGGCAGCTAGTTCAAAAGACAGAGGGCAAGGATTCTGAGCATAAGAAAATAGGGACACTTCTTGAGGATATTGAGAATAGTCTCCATTTAGTTTTCATAACTCATTGTTAAGAAGCCACTTGCTATAAAATGAAGTATTATGTAGCCCTTAGAGGCTTCCACATCATTGTGATTAAGAACACAGGGATGTGGTCATCTACTGAGCCAAATATTTCCGACAATACTTCCTTACTTCAGATACTGGGGTTGGACCAGATGACTTCCAGAGGTGCTGCTCTAATCCCAAACATTCTGTGATTCTTCTCTTTCGCTGGTGTTGTAAAGTTTAGGCAATAATACAAGGGCTAAGTATAAATATATGGGTTAGACTCTGAGATACTCAAGTAGACCAGCCACTGAGAGTGAAAACTCTCTACTATCTCTAGATACAATGCTGCACCTGAACTGTACCTGGATAGGCATATGGGCAGGTGTGTTGGTATGTTTGTTCTAGGTGACTAAGGCACTCCTAAGGTGCCTTGGATGAGAAAACATGCAAAAAGCTTAGGGATCTCAGAAGAAGACCATAGGAATGGAAGATGTTCTCCAAGGCCAGTTCTCTTTAATATCACTGATCTGGGTAAGGGGATCAAGACACCCTCATGAAGTTTGCAGATCATGCCAAGCTGGGTGGGAGTGTTGATTTGCTTGAGGTGAGGAGGGTCTACAGAGGGATCTGGACAGGTTGGGTCCGTGATACAGGTCAGTGGGATGATCTTCAAAAAGAGCATGTGTCAGGACCTCCACTTGACTCACAACAGCCCCTTGAACACACCAAGTGTGTGGCAGAGTGACTGAAACTGTCTGGCAGAAAGGACCTGGGGGTGCTGGTCAACAGCTGACCAAAGATGAGCCAGTGTGTGCCCAGGTGTCCAAGAAGACCACCAGAATCTTGTCTGGATATAGCAATAGTGTGGCCAGCAGGACAAAGGCAGCAATTATCACCCTGTACTGGCACAAGTGGTGACTCAGCAGCGCTTGGGGTAATGACTGGACTTAATGAGCTTATATCTCTTCCAAACAAAAGGATTTTGTGATTCTACAACTGGAAGGAGGGCATCTCCATCTCATTCCATGGCAGGGTTAAGGAAGGAAGTGCAGTCAGCATGCTCACACCAATGGGTGATGACATTAGAAGAAACTTCCACATGGAAAGGATTCTCAAACACTGGAACGAACTCTGCAGGGAGGTGGTTAAATTCCCATCCCTGGAGTGTTTCAAAGATACAGAGATGTGGTGCTGAGGGACAGGGCTTAGCACCAGGCTTGGCAGAATTAGAGATGGTTGGACTTCATTACCTTAAAGGTCTTTTCCAACCAAAATGATTCTATGATACTAACAGCTTCTCATGTAGATGGTCATCCAGCAGGAAGTGACACCTTGCAGAGATCACACTTTGACAGCTTCTCAGTAAGATGGTCATCCAGCAGGAAGTGACACCTTGCAAGATCTCACACTTGGCTTATCTCCAAAGCTGACCCAAATCACACCTAGTACTGCAGCTGGTGGTTCCTCTCTTGTTTAGAACAGTATTGGAATATCCTGCAGAGCTCTGAAGCTCAATTAATCCAGGGTTCAGTGTGTGTATGATTAATAGATTCTCTGTGCTGAAGCTATCAAAGGCTCTGGCAGGCAGCTGCTCAGCTCCTCTTGGGATAATATCCTTGGGGGGGAACTGCAGCACCAGACCAGATTTACATGTTTGATGCATTGCTGTGTCCTGGTTTAAAAGAAGACAATCTGTTGGGTCTCATTCACTGCATGCCTGCTGAAGCCATGGTAGCAAGGGGTGGATTTTTCTTTTGAGAGACAGAAATGTTCTCTCCAGGAGTGCAATTTATATCTTGATTAATCTAAATTTAGGGGGCTTATGCTGAGGGGTGTGAGGGAGATTTCTTTTAAGGAGTGTGGGTAAAGAGGAAAGGAAGAAGCCTGCTGGAATCACTTTTATACATGCAAATAGCGTGCTCTCAGTGGAGCAGAGACAATTTCAGGTAATTAATGTTCTTCTTCCCGGCACTGGGAAAATCACAGTCTTCAGGAGGAGATTTATACAACTTGATGTCAAAGCTTAAAGCAGCTGTGGAAGAAGGGGTGATTCAGAATCTTAGAATGGTTTGGATTGGGAAGGACCTTGAAGATGATATAGTTCAAATGCCTCTGCCATGGGCAGGGACACTTCCACTAGACCAGGTTACTCAAGGCCTCATCCAACTTGGCATTGAACACCTCCAGGAGGGGGCATCCACATCCTCTCTGGGCAACCCGTTGCAGTATCTCACTACCCTCACTATAAAGATTTCTTCCTAATATCCAACCTAAATCTCCCCTCTCCAGCTTCAAATCCATTGCCCCTATCACTACAAGCTGCTGTAAAAAGTCCCTCCACTGCTTTATCAAGGCCCTCTTCAGGTACTGGAGGGTTTCCCTGGAGCCATTTCTCTCCAGGCTGAACAGACCCAACTCTCACTGTCTGCCCCCATACGGGAGTTGCTCCAGCCCTCTGATCATCTTCATGGCCTTCTCTGGACTCACTTCAAAGTTCCACATCCTTGCGGTGTTGGGGGGCACCACCCACCGGACACAGTGGGTCTCATGAAAGCAGAGGAGAAGAATCATCATTCCTCTACCATCACTATGCTGTATGTGAAAAACCCTCTTCCTCTGACTGCAGCTCCACTTCCAACTTGTCTGACCTTTATATCTGCAGCCTGATGAGTTAAATCAGGCCACAGCCATGAGGTTGTGCAAGGTTACATGACAGAAGCAGAGACACACTGTCAGTTGTGGTTTTCATGCTCAAAGATCTCACTGCTCCCATAAGCGCAATTGCACTCCCTTCACCTCGCAACACCTCAGAGCAGAGGAGAGGGGCACATGGAGGGAATTGTCTCTCTCAGAGGCACAGGAAGATTTTTGGTGAGGTGCAATCTTATACATGTCAGAAAGATGATCACAGAATGCTGGATATTATGGGACCCTCTGGGCATCATCTAGTCCAATCTCCCTCCTAGCGTAGGATGTCTGTGGTTAAACTGTACCAGTTGCTCTATCATCTGATGACCCTTCCCCAGCAGGGAAGGAGAAACAGGAAAAGGGGGACTAGACCCACAGGCTCAAATGTGAATGGATTTAATGAAATAGCCAAATTAGTATCAAATATCAACACAAGGAATATAAAAAGTTATACTCAGCAAAGGTTCAGCAGTCACAAGATCCAGGAAGCAGTCCTCAAGAACAGACAGAAAAAAGCAGAGTGAGAAAGAGCCCAACCAGAATATTCTATTAACAAGCTCCTTTCTCTGCAGCAAACTTCCTCTTTTAACTGTGATGCTCATGGTTGGGATACACCTGTGGGCCAACTCCAGTTAGCTGCCCTGGCTGACCTGAAACTGCTAGCAGCCCATTAGCATGGGTGGCCTGGGATTCTGTCCCAGCTAAATCAGGACACAGGGTCATCCACAGTAGATTGCTCAGGATCCAACGTTCAGGCAGGTTGGATTCTGTCCAGGAGAAGGTGACGCCACAACCTCTCCAGGACCTCCTCCAGGGCTCTAGCACCATCAAGTGAAAAAATTCATCCTCATGTTCAGATAGAACCTCCTCTGCTTTAGTTGTGCCCTTTCTCTGTTGCTGGCTGGCACCACTGCAATCAGCCTGGCCCATCATCTTGACACCTACCCTTTAGCTATTGATTAGCATTGAGAAGATTCCCTCCCAGTTCCTCTTCTCTAGGCTAAACAAGCCCAAGTTTCAGCCTCTCCTCACAACACCTAGAAGACCAGCAGATTCTTCCTTTCCCTCCTCCCACTGTGATTTCCAAGCTGTTGCTGGGGGCAGCTATCAAAGCCCAAACAAATGCCAAGTGCCCTCCAAACAAAGGCTAATTTAAAATTGATTGCACTCTGGCTACAAGACACTTGATTTTGTACATTTATCAGGAGCATGAAACTAAAAAGAGCATCTAACAGAGATCACCATCGAGCCATGGCTTGCTGGGGTATGTTCCACCAGCTGAACCGTAACTGTTCAACTGGCACGGTGACTCCACTACAATATGAAACTTTCCTGGCGTAATTTCCCTCTCCTTCAGTCATTTGTACATATGCTCAGCACATGGTCCCAAAGCTGCATGATGATTTTGCCATCTATAAAAGGCACACTGACTTTTCATCAATGAGATGCACATTGTTTTTTGACAAGAATAATGTGCTCCAAGAACAGTGCTCGTGCTCAAGAACAGCCCACAATAGCTTCCATCAATCAAGCGCTGGTGGAAAATCAAAGATGACAATGGAACCTACAGCATTAAATAACCCACGGTGCTAGAAATTAATCAGGAAGCTGGTGTGCTTGAAAAACAAATGTGTTCTTAATAAATTGGATTTCAGTATCACTTACAAGCCATGGATTACCAGATGAATGGAACCTGTTTTGATCTGCACTGATAGACTCTGGGAGAGCTTGCCATGAATGCACTGAAGCCATTGATGTCACGTAAGCCTGCTGGGCTTGGTGGAAT
The DNA here is from genome assembly GCA_015227895.2 of Colaptes auratus. Taxonomy (NCBI): domain Eukaryota; kingdom Metazoa; phylum Chordata; class Aves; order Piciformes; family Picidae; genus Colaptes; species Colaptes auratus. The sequence continues at coordinate 26,189 of JAAWVA010000204.1, forward strand.
TTAAGCGATGTGCCATGATTCTTTTTAATGCATACAGAATACATGCTTATAAACACCCCCCAGCCAAGCCTCTGATCGGCGCTTCGAAGTATTCCCAGACAATGTAAAGGTTAATAATAACCTCTGTAAAAAATCCTTCCCCACATGTAGCAGTCCCCCTTGAGGAAAGGATGAAAGAGAATGAAGTGTGTATGACACAAATGAGTGGTGTCACTGGCTGGCTGAGTGGGAAGTAACTTGGGTGTGACATGAAAAGGCACAGATAAACCCTCCCAGAAAAAGCAACAAAGGTAAATGACTTGTATGGTGTAAATTACTTGCAACATACTAGTATTTTTAAGTGCCATACATCTCCTCTTCGTCTCACTCTTCTGAGCATGTGGAGAATGAGTAACCTCTGTTTTCATAGAAATATAGAATCATTTTGGTTGGAAGAGACTTTTAAGATCATTAAATCCAACAATTAACCAGCTCTGCTGGGTCACCACTAAGCCATGTCCTTCGGTGCCACCTCTACACAGCTTTTAAGTCCTTCCAGGGATGGCGAGTCCACCACTGCCCTGGGCAGCCTCTTCCAGGGCTTGACAGCCCTTTCAGGAAAAAAATTTTCTTCATGTCCAACCTAAGCTTCTTCCTGGTGAAACTTGAGGGGTCATTTAGTCTAGAAGAGGAGGCTGAGGACAGACCCTCATTGCTCTCTGCAACTCCCTGTAAGGAGGTTGGAGAGAAGTGGGGTTGGTCTCTACTCTACAAGAGGAAATGGCCTGAAATTGTGCCAGGGGAGGTTTAGTCAATATTAGGAAAATTTTATCGTCTGAAACAACAGTCAGGCATTGGAACAGGCTGCCTATGGAGGTGGTGGAGTCACCATCCCTGAAGGTGTTAAAAAATGTATGGACTTCAGCACACGGTTTAATGGCCTGGTGGTGGTAGTTGAAGTTGGAGTTGATAATCTTAGAGGTCTTGTCCACCCAAAACATTCTATGATGCTATGAATACAATTCCTGAGATCTAGCCTCTGAAACTGTGGGAAGAATTTCAGCTACTAGGACTAGAGTTTGAAGAGCAAAACCCACAGGAATTTAGCCTTGTATTGGTGAAGTCTTGAGCTTTTTACTTATTCTACTGAGTGACCTGTCTCTTATGAGACTGAGAATGCAGAAGACTGTACCTCTGACTTACAAGCTTTTAATAATGATGGGGATATGAAGAAAACAACAACAAAAATATGTAAAGTAGAGAGAAACTCCAGTTGTGTCCCATTCCATAAGAGCAGAGGACAAATTCCAAGCTGAGGTAAAAAGGTA